>JAPPVO010000019.1:170927905-170967905 GCA_030407325.1 Camellia japonica | reverse complement strand
TGATTATGGAGCCTTCTAACAATGATGCTTTCTAAAGGTCTCCTAGACTCCCAGGTGATAAACATTGAGGGGTTCTTATTTTGTTTCTGAGGGTAGAAAAGGAAGTCTGGCACTGTTGATTGTAGAGACATGGAACAATTGTATAGCTCTCTTTTTATTATATATTTCTATGAAATACAAGTCCATATATATAGACTATCATACAGAGCATTTTAGACAATCCCTGCAACACTCACTTTTCTTTACAACACATGCCACATGCACTCTTGCTTTACAACTCATGCCAACACTCACTCTTATTTTACAACTCATGCCAACACTCCCCCTCAAGTTGGTGCAAAGATGTCGTCAATGCCCAACTTGTCGAGTGAGTTGTAGAACATTTTACTTGACACGCCTTTAGTTAGCATGTCTGCCAGTTGATCTTTGATTTGACAAACGGAAACTGAACTATCCCAGCCTCGAGCTTTTCCTGATGAAATGTCGATCAACTTCAACATGCTTTGTACGATCATCGTTGGAACCGGACTGTGAGCAATACTAATGGCTGCTTTGTTATCACAAAAAAACTCCATTGCTGAAGCAGGTGGGAAACCAAATTCTGTAAGTAACTTCCTTAACCAAAGGAGTTCGCAAAGTCCCTTATTCATCGCTCTGAACTCAGCTTCTGCACTAGAAAGAGCCACGACCTTTTGTTTCTTACTCCTCCAAGTAACAAGGTTTCCTCCTACAAAGGTGAAATATCCTAAAGTAGATCTTCTGTCAGTATTGTTGCCTGCCCAATCTGCATCTGTGTAACCACCAATATTTAGATGATTATTCTTAGAGAACATAAGTCCTTTGCCTGGGGCTGATTTCAATTATTGAAGTATTCGAACAACTGCATTCATATGATCTTTACTAGGACAGTGCATGAATTGACTTACAACGCTCACAGCATATGCAATATCCGGTCGAGTATGTGCCAAATAGATTAGTCTTCCAACTATCCTTTGATACCTCTCTTTATTCGCAGGTAGCTGATCAGAATACTCTCCTAGGTGATGATTCTGAACAATTGGAGTGTCCTCAGCCTTACAATCAAGCATTCCAGTTTCTGCGAGTAAATCCAACACATACTTTCTTTGGGATAGAAAGATGCCCTGCTTTGACCGAGCCACCTCAATTCCCAAAAAATACTTCAACCCACCCAAATTTTTCATTTCAAATTCGGTCGTCAAATATTCTTGAAGTTTAGAAATTCCCCAACGTCATCTCCAGTAATTATCATATCATCAACATAAATAATCAATGCTGTTATCTTTCCCTTGTAATGTTTCAGGAATAGTGTATGATCTGAATTGCTCTGCTTGAAACCACATTGTTGCATAGCCATGCTAAACCGTCCAAACCATGCACGGGGAGATTTCTTCAAGCCGTATAGTGCCTTATTCAGTTTACATACGACTCCATTTTGAGAAGATGAAAATCCAGGTGGAACATCCATATATACTTTCTCCTTGAGATCACCGTGAAGGAAGGCATTTCGTACATCAAACTGATGCAGTGGCCAATCTAGATTAGCTGCAAGAGACAATAATACCCTAACTGTGTTCAGCTTCGCCACTGGAAGAACGTCTCATGATAATCTATGCCATAAGTCTGTGTGTACCCTTCGCCACAAGTCTTGCCTTATACCTCTCAATAGATCCGTCAGCCTTGTGTTTGATAGAAAAGACCCATTTGCATCCGACAGTCTTCTTCCCTTTCGGCAGAGGAATAAGTGTCCATGTCTGATTTTTCTGAAGAGCCGCCATTTCCTCTTGTATAGCATGCATCCATTTCGGATCACTCAAGGCTTCGGGTACTTGGTTAGGAATATGATCAACAGACAACTGGTGTACAAATGTTTTGAGTGAATCTGATAACCTCTGAGATGAGACATGGTTGGCAATCGATATATGGATTTCTTACTCACATGATCTGGAGAGTATCGGTCTGGTGGTTTTCCACGGTTATGCCTGAAAGGTAATTGATAACCAACAGAAGTATCACAAGCATTATCAGGAGGAGGAGTAGTTACCTCACGAATATTCTCAGGAGATTGATCAGTCTCGGGTACTAGAGGTTGATGAGGGGGGTCTTCATCGTCAAGACTTCTACCAGGTTCTTCTCTACGGTCAGCCATACAAGCTGGTGTAGTTATGATTTCCATTCTAGGGTCAGCAGTCCTTCCTGATACATCAGGAGGAGCGGCGGCTGTAGTAGTGGTAGAAGCTGCTGTAGGCTCGGGAGAAGCTACTTTTGTCCCCATTGTTAGGAAATCGAAAACAGCCCAGTTCTGCTCTTCATTATGTCGTATCTCCCCCTGAAGAGGAGAATCGGTCATGGGGGTAGGGAAAAAGAACTCAGACTCAAGAAATGTGACATCCATGGTAACATAAGTACGGCGGGTGGATGGATGATAACACCGATAACCTTTCTGATGCGTTGCATAGCCCAGGAAAAAACAACGTAGAGCACAAGGATCAAGCTTAGTACGTTGAGTATTCGGGAGATGTACGAAAGCAACACACCCAAATATCCGAGGTGGGAGCATCAGGACAGAGGGTAAAGAGCCATGGCAAGAGAGAGCCTGAAGCGGTGTCTGAAAGTCCAAGACTTTGGAAGGCATGCGATTCAACAAATAAACCGTTGTAACAATGGCATCGGCCCAATAACTACGAGGGGCATGGGCACTAATCAAAAGGGCCCAAGCAGTCTCCAAGATATGGCGATTTTTCCGTTCCACCACACCATTCTGTTGAGGAGTGGCAGAGCAACTGGTCTCATGAATGAGACCATGGGTGTTAAAATAACTCTTGAATGCATCATTCATATATTCGCCACCATTATCGAAGCGGAGAATCTGAAGCGTGGCAGAGAATTGAGTCTGAATCATGGCATGGAAGGACTGGAAAAGAGGAAGTACATCACTCTTATGTTTCAACAAATAAACCCAAGTCATGCGAGTACAGTCATCCACAAAGGTCACAAACCAACGAATCCCGGAAGGAGTTAAAACTGGAGAAGGGCCCCAAACATCGAAGTGTACCAAAGTAAATGGAACATTACTTTTATTCAAACTCAAAGGATAAGGCACACGGTGACTCTTGGCCAAAATGCAAGTGTCACATTTAAAATCAGATTCACTAATGGCAGAAAATAAATCGGGTAACAAATGCTTTAAGTAGCTAAAGGATGGATGCCCCAAGCGATGATGCCAAAGCCAAATCTGTTGACGTTTCACATTGGGCACTTGTTGTACATGATGAGCTTGGCCGGTACTGAAATCATCCATAACATATAGCCCCCCCCCCCCCCCCCTCTTAGTACCATGACCAATGATCTCCTTGGTGAGAATATTCTGAAGAAAACAAAACTTGGGATATATTAGTGCACAACAATTGAATTCTTCAGTAGCTTGTCCCACAGATATTAATTTACTTGATAGGGATGGAACAAGTAAAGTGTTTGACAATGAGAGTGAGGAAGAGAGAGAAACAGTGCCAGCTCCTGTAACCGGATACGTGACCCCATTGGCATTAGCAATATTTATCCGTTTTGGTTGAGTAGTAGAAGTAAAGTCATTGGGATCAAACGTCATATGATCGGTGGCTCCCGAATCAAGTATCCAACCATTAAAGGCATCCGGAGTGGAATTAAATAAAGCGTAACCACAGTTACCTGAAGCACTGGAAGGGGTAGAGCCATCTAGGAGATGAGAAGTACTTGTGGACGATATAAGAGACAACTCGGGATCCGCATGTGCTAAAGCAGCCCGTCCCGAAACACTGTTAACAGCAGCTTCACTTTCACTTCGTTTCCGGGCTTTGAACTCGTCCCACCATTTGGAAACCCATGTAATTTAAAACAAGTCTCACGGTGTGTTTGGGCTTGCCACAATAAGTACAGCCATGACCTTTAGTAGATGGCTGCCCAGAGCTACGGTTGGAAGATGACAAACCAGATTTGGGCAGCGCTGCACCAGACCGAGTTCCAGCCGCAGGTTGCCCAATTAGGACCATCGACAGCTGCTGTTGCAGAGGCTGCGGATTGGAGTAGGTTCCCCCTCGAGATGCCATAGCAGCGCCAACCTGTCCATCTGTGCTGACCATCATCACGGACTGTCGTGAATCTTCACGGCGAACATAGGCATATGCCTGTTCGACTGAGGGGAACGGGTTCATTAGGAGTACGTCGCTACGAACCTTGTCAAGCCGATCGTCTAAGACATCAAGAAAGGTATACACTCGATCTTCTTGTAGAATGGAAGTAAATTTCTGAATATCATTTGGATAGACCATCGGATTGGGGCGTCGGAAATTGATCTCCCTCCATAAGGCCTGAAGGCCATTGTAGTAGGTTTCAATTTGCCCACCGCCCTGTCGCATCTTGGTCACCCGTTTCTTGAGATCATAAACCTGCGATGTGTCTGTGCCGTCAAAAAAAGTTGTGGCAATGGCATCCCACACTGCTTTTGCCGTTGGGAATCGAATGAAATTACCAATCATGCTTGGTTCCATGGAGTTAATTAACCACCCTTTCACAATCGAATTTTCAGTCCGCCATTTTCGCCATGTTGGGTCAGTTTGTTGGGGCTGCTGGAGATCTCCATTGATGTATCCCAGTTCATCCTTGCCGGAGATATACATCTCCAAAACTTGGGACCACAGAGCATAGTTGGTGCCATCCAACTTGATGCCGATCGGTGCAGCGGAAATTTCATGGGTTGGTGTCTGGTTCTGAGTCAAGGTCTGGGATAGTAAATCTGTCATTCTGGATGTTAGGTCTTCTAGGGTTGGGTTGGTAATGGATGTTTGGTCTGTGGATGGAGTTGCCATAGTCGGCTAGGGTGAAGGTGTAAAGTGTGAAGCAGAAAGCCTAGGATCTCTGCTCTGATACCATGTAGAGACATGGAACAACTGTATAGCTCTCTTTTTATTATATATTTCTATGAAATACAAGTCCATATATATAGACTATCATACAGAGCATTTTAGACAATCCCTGCAACACTCAATTTTCTTTACAACTCATGCCACATGCACTCTTGCTTTACAATTCATGCCACATGCACTCTTGCTTTACAACTCATGCCAACACTCACTCTTATTTTACAACTCATGCCAACATTGATATCACCCTAATTGTGAGCTGATGTCACAACCTTTTCATAGGACTGGCATTAATCAACTGAGAACCCTCATTACGTGACAAGTGTTCTCGAATTGAGAGTGAACTTGGGATTTTGATGCAGAGGTTGAGCATTTAGAGGCTTGACTAGGAAAATGATGCAACTTTGGCTTTGGTCCCACTTATTTAGTTTTTCCTTTAGGATTAACCCACAGAATTGAAATAGTTTCAGACTCGCATTGTCAAAAGACTGGAGAGACTCAAAAACCTAGAAGTGGTACCCTTTCTAGCTAACAGATACCTTTTGGGCCCATTTAACTGGAAAATGGGTAACTTGTGTACATGTGGAGGAAGGAGGAGGTTGAATTTTTAAAGAGGTGGGAGGTCTGCATGGGGCAGGGAAGCAGAAGGCTATCAGGAGAGGTGGGATAATTTTTCAAGCATATTTGCTTCTCACTGCAATGCCCAAAGAGTCTGATTTGGGCAACATTTATGGTGTAAATATGCACCTATGAATAAAACTTGCCCAAATCTCTTTCATATATAGAAGTGAAGCACTACAAACTTTATGGCATTTGGAAATATGGATCCTTCAAGGGGAAGGCAGAATAAAGTACCAAATTCCGATAATTTAAGCTCAGTTTGGGGAAAGAGGAAGCAGAAATGTAGAGAAACACTGCTGGAAGTTGATCTCTATATTGACATACCAACAAATGATATGGTCCATCCAAAACAAAGCCGGAGAGGCAGAATTATACATTTCAAAGAATCCAGAAAACAAGAAGAAAGACGATGTTTTGTTCTTTTTTGAAACACATTTCTGTTTTTCCAATCTATCCATTATCTTTAACATTTTTTCGGTTAAAAGTGGTAGCTACTTTCAGTGTAATTGCTCTGTTCTAGTGAATTGTAACAACTTGTTTCGTCCAAAATTACACTCTGGCTTCTTCATGTTATTGTCAAGGTATTACTTTACAACAGAGAGTAGTTTAAAAGTCCCCTGCTTGGGTGAGGGCAAAATGAAATCCACAAAATACCCACTACTGTCGCTAAATTGTGGATTTTTTTGTGGATTTTATTTTGTGCATTTTACTAGAAATTAGACCCAAAATAATGACTCTTGATTTTGCTTGATTGTGTAAGTTGAAGTACTTCGAGAAAAAATAAAAAATAAAAAACTCATAAGTTGTAAATTGAAGGTATCACAAGGGTGTCAAACCCACAGAACAGAGGAACATATGAAACCAAAGAGCCATCCAAAATGATTAAGATAACTCATAGAATATCACAATGCTAGAATAAAGCATTGGATGGCTTTGTTATTCATTCTCCAAAGACAAAAATCAACTAGAATAATATAAATGACTGAAACTCAGTATAAGATGTATCTTCCACCAAAACTTTACTACACATTCATGAGAAGTTTCAAAGACCCAATATCCCTAAGAAATTGAAATGCTTTTTTTGGGTCCAAATGTAAGACAGTTAAGATGAATAAATAAAATAAAATAAAAGAACAAACAAGAAGGATCTATATATATATAGTGATTGGATTCTCTCAAGTTGGCTATCCAACTTGAGAGAACGTTTGGGCTTTGTTGGCCCATTTTGGGGCCGACCTTAGTGATCTAAACCGTTCATTTATAAGACTCATTAAATAAAATATTTATGCAAAAAATTAAGATGATCGGACAATGGTGGCTATATGTTTTACGCACATTTGTATTACTATCTTAATTTTTTGCATGAATACTCAACAAGTCCTATGGACGATTTGGATCATCGGCCCTAAAATGGGCCCACCAAACCCAACAGCTTTCTCAATTTGGATGGCGAATTTGAGAGAATACAATCACTATATATATACATATATATCCATATAGTAATCTACAAAAGTAAAACATGTTGCAAATGATACTTATCTGATCATTCATTGCCTTACTGATTTGCTATCAAAATTTCAAAATAAATGTTGGATATTGTTATTCATGAACACAGAGCAGCTACCAAATATACAAATGCATGTATATATATGTACGTATCTACTTCTAAGAAAATTGAAAGTTTGATCGATAGATACCTTCATATTGCTCAAGATAGATATCTTGAATAAGGAAATGATAGGTCTGGAGGCATTGCTCCTCCGAGGCTTCCTTGGCATCGAAACGTTTCTGGAGATCAGACAAGAAGATCCGAGCTTGGACTCGAGTTTTCGGATCTTCGAGCCTCTCGAGCAGTGACCTGAGCGCACTGTACGCTGAGTCACTGGACTGCTCGCACTGTTTCAAGAACTCATCAATGGATCCCCACAAACCCTTCACTGCCATTGCGATTCAATCACCAACAAATAAGGAAAAAGCGATTCAATGTACGTAGACGAACAGTAGATATATCGAGAGAGATAGAGAGTGAAGCATATATATATATAGTTTTAGTGCGAGAGAGAAAGGGAGGTTGGTTGCAGCGTTGCAGAAGATTGAGGACGTTCCCGGGTTATTGTAAGGCCGAAATAATAGTAAGATATTAAAAAAATGTCTCGTTTGGATGCAAGTTTTTGGTTAAAATAACAAAAATAAATAGTTAATAAGATAAAATATTACATTTAAATTATAATTATTATTTTTTTATAATCATCAAATTAATTATAAATAAAATTAAAAAATTATCTCAAACATAATTTTTTAATCAAATTAAAATAATAAAAAAAATCAAATTAAAAAATTCATTCAAGACGAGCATTTAGTACATATTATTTATGTTTTAATATAAAATTTTAAACAAAAGTTAAATATTTAAATATAAATTTATAAAAAAAAAAAAAATAATTGTTCGAATATAAATAATTAAATCGACTTTGGCCATCAAGTCTCTCCCGGTAGGAGAGGTCTTAGGAGTGGAATAGGAAAGTAAGGTAGTGTTTAGTGGAGTTTTAAAATTATAATTTGATAATAAAATTATATTTTTAATTTGTAAGTTTTGAAATTATAATTTGAAAAGAAAAAATTTGTTTGGTTATAAGTTTTAAAAAAAGTTTTGAATTGAGTTTTAAATTTTTGATATGACATATGAAATGATAAAGTTGTTTGGTTATGAATTTTAAAAAGAGTTTTCAAAACTTAATTCAAAAATTTAGGTAGTGTTTGGTAGTATTTTAAAATTATGATTTGAGAATAGAGTTGTATTTTGAGTTTGTGAGTTTTGAAATTATGATTTAAAAGAAAAAAAAATTATTTTGTTATGAGTTTTGAATTTTTGATGTGACATGAAATAAAAAAAAATTGTTTGATTATGAGTTTTAAAAAGAGTTTTCAAAACTTAATTTAAAAACTTATAACTCATAACTAAACATACAACTTAAAATTCTATTGAAAATTCTATTCAAAATTTATAACTAAACTCTTTTTAAAATTCAATTCAAAAAAATAATTATTGAAAAAAATAATTTTTTTATTTAAAAAATTTGAAAATATTTTGAAAATATTTTTTAATTTAAATATTAAAAAATATATATTATTATTTGTTAAAAAAAAGGAAATTTTTTTTAAGGTCCCTAATAATAGTAATTTAGAGGATAGAGGACACTCAAAAAAAGGAATGATACATCAGGTTCCTCAACTAGAACGCACGCATTTTAATTATTTTTTGGACCAAAATACCCTTCACAAATCAACTGAGAATACTCAACTGGATTTCGACGACTGAATTCCATTCCAAACATCCAACCATCTTCACGAGCAAGAGAACAACAGAATTAGGGTTTCACAGTCATCTTCACTATCGACATTAGGGTTTCATTATCTTCTGCGAAAATCTTTTCCATTCCTTCCTCACAAATTTCTCTGACCCGTTTTCACTGTTCATCATCATCTTAGTTCATTTTCATCTCATTGCATCTTCATCTCAGGGCATATCAGTTCGTAATTAGGATTTCATCCTCACTCTGGTAAGTTTTTCTACAATCCAACAAATTTTTCTCTAGAAATACAATTAATTGCATATTATATTAACCTTCCATTAATTAGAGTTTCAATTTCATAATAAAAAGTTACATAAATTTGAAAAATATTATTTCTCTGTGTTTTGAACTTATTTTTGAAGATGTCTATGTGATTTTGTCTGTTAATTTCTCTGACATTTGAATTACTCTAGTATTTACTTGATTTATGTTTTTTCTTTGAATATTCTCTAACATATTTATTCTCCATTTGTTTCTGTTTATTCCCCTATTTTCTTTGGTATGGTTAATTTCATTCAAATTTCTTTGCTCTGTAAATTTCTCTGGCATTTTTATTTTCTCTGGAATGTGTAATTTTCTCAAGTATTTTCATTTTTTGTGCTTGCTAAATTTATATTTCTTTTTTAAATTTTCTCTAACTATATTTTACATCTATATGTAATATTACTCTCTTGTTTGTGTTTAAGTTTCTCTAGCATTTATAATTTTCTCTGGCCACATCACTTTTCTCCCTTGTGTGTCTCTGTCATGTTTAATTTTCTCTGGTTGTGCATGTAAATTTCTCTAGCATTTTAATATTATGGACTGAAAATTTTCTCCAGAATGTGTAATTTTCTCTGGCATTTTTATTTTTTGTGCTTGTTAGATTTATGTTTCTTTCTTGAATTTTCTCTGGCTATATTTTACATATATATGTAATTTTTAGCAATTTTTGAAAATTTCTCTGTCATGTTTATGTTGCTTTGTTTATTTTCTCTGGGAATGGAAATTAGCTGTGGCAATATGTATTCCACATGAAAACGCTTAGTATTCTCTTGTCTATGTCTAAGTTTCTTTGGAATTTATAATTTTCTCTGACCACATTACTTTTCTTCCTTATGTTTGTCTGCCATGTTCAATTTTCTCTAATTGTGTCTGTAAATTTCTCTAGCATTTTAATATTATGTGGCTTGCTAGATTTATGTTTCTTTTTTGAAAATTTCTTTAGTATGTTTGTTTTGTTCAATTCTTGGTTTCTCTGTTATGTAATTTTCTGTGGCATGTTTACGTTATTTTGTTTATTTTATCTTGCTAATTCTAGAATGGAAATTTTCTCTGACTTGCTATATTTACTTTTCTCTGTCATTTTCATTTTCTGTACTTACTAGATTTATGTTTCTTTTTTTGAATTTTCTCAGGCTATCAATTATTGAAAATTTGTCTGACATGTTTATGTTGCTTTGTTGCTTTTCTCTGGGAATGGAAATTTTCTGTGGCTAGATGTATTCCATAGGAAAACAATTAGTACTCGGTGTAGACACCCCATTTTTGACGAGCCTTCAAGACTTGGATGTCCTTGCAGGTGCACCTGATGATGAGTCTGTTTGCTCACCAAGCGCTCGAAGTCCTCAGCGAAACACCACAGCTTTGAGCCTTTCAAACCCTACATCCATTTTGTCCTATTTTTGGACCATGCCTTGGTCTTTCCATCTTGCAATCTCTGGTGGCTTGCCGGCCATCATTTTTTGTCTGCCGGCCATTGATGTACCTTGCCGACCACCAATGATGCCTTGCCGGCCACCACTGATGGTCGGCCGACCACTAGTGTTTTCCGTCGATATTTTATGCCAACTGTTTGCACAGATGCATGCATTTGTCCACACGTGAAGGCTGGATTTCCTTATAGAAATTTCATGTTTTCTATAGATAGGGACCCCCTCTCTCATGTTTTGGGGTTAAAAAATTTTAGACTAAAAAATTTTCCTCTCTCTCTACAAATTCTCTACACTTTTGCCTACTTACACTACACTCTTGCACATACTTCCTTCACCAAAGTTGATCACCTTTGAACTGAGCTTCCTTGAGGTCTTCTTGGAGCTCTTAAAGTTGGTTTTGGCTTGAATTGTTGTCTAAAATCATTCTTCTCTTCGAGAGGTATAATAGTAGCTTTGTTAGCTTGCTTTGAATATTTGTTTTCCTATCTTTTTACCACTGTTTTGGGCTATTTTTGAACTGTTAAAAACTCTGTTTTTGTGGGCTGAAATTGGTGTCTTTGGCCATTTAAGGTTAGGGGATAGTTCACCCCTTTTTATTCCTTGTTTGTAAGGCCATTTCGCCTTTGTTTCCCATTTTCAAACCATCTTTTTTTTTTTAGGCCTTTAAACACTAAATTTCAGAATACTTTCAGTGGTGAAAATCATGTTTTGAAGTCCAAATTTGGAGGGGTTATGTCACGACCAAACCCGTCCCTATAGGTTTAGCATCGTAACCGGCCAGTAATCTTGGGATTACCGAAGGCCTCTGAGACAGATTAACATAATATTAGAGGCTAGCGGAAGCAAATAACAATATACAACGTCCATTGAGCTGTGCAGACTTATATGAGACAAAAAAATTTTAAACTTTTTATATACATATATACACATTATCTTTAAGTCATTATATATATACAGATTAGACGAAAAGGGACTTAGCCCTATCTACAAAATACACAAGACTTGTTCAACCAAACACAAAATCAAAACTTAAACTTTAAATCACATAGTCATAATCACTTGACATATCCGGAACCTCCACGGGAGGCACATAGGTTGGCTGACAAAAACAGATTCTAGGCATATGCCTCTAAACCTGGTTACGCGCCTGATCACCTACATACATAAATAATACAGTGAGTTAGAGCCCAGTGAATAATAACAGAGTAAAGGGGTTTTAATGAATGATATCCATACCAAATTCAAAAATCATAATTCAGATCCATAATAGATTCATATTCATATTCTTGCTTAAAGCAAATACAGAAATCAGAGTCCATGCTTAATCATACGTGGTACATCCATTAGCGCTAACAGAGTAGATACAGAACAGATGCAGACACATGGTGGTTATGAATAACCAGTTCCATAAAGGAACCTCCGGATCCAGGTAACAGAGAATAAACATGCTGAGCCCCATGATGGAGCCTCCGGTACGGGTAATAGAGTGCAGACATATTAAGTTCCATGATGGAACCTCCGATACCGGGTAACAGCTAACAGATATCACATGATGCTAAGGATGCCACGAATACATTATTAGAAATTGGACAATCATTCATTGTACAGAACATATCATTTCAGAAAACAGATCTTAATTCATCATACAGAAAATAAATAAAGTTGAACATAGCTTTACTAAGTTATTACTCACAGATAGCTGTAGAAGCAAATCAGACAAACTGGACATATCAGATAAATCAGGCAGACAATGGCGCGTGACCTACACGAGCACATAACATATACACATTGAAATACAATATTACTTCTTTGATCAAACTTGACTTTTCTAGTCCTTTTCCATCTAAATAGTCCGAAGTTCTACTACGCTTATTCTTTCTCATTTAAATAAACCGGATTCTTATTTCACATATTCTTTCATTACTAAGTCATTCTTTTCCAAATAGATTGATCTTTTACTTGGCTTTTTAAATAATTACCACTAGATCAATGATTCATTCTTTAACTAACTAATTTATGTTGATTGGTAGCTTATTAATCTTTATTGAGTCATAAATCATGTCTAGAATGCTTTGGAAAGAGACGAGAATAAAAATGTGAACTAAATGCAATTTTCCAAAATATGCTGAAAATGGGTTCTTCGCTCGAGCGCCACTTTGGTCGCTCGAGCGGACTGTAAAATTTGAAAAACTTTTGGGAGCTCAATTTTCACGCTCGAGCGAGACTTTCCTCGCTTGAGCGAACAACGTAAATTCTGGAATCTCCAGAATTACAATTGAAGTTCAAATTTGATATTCAAAGCCTCAAAACACGTATTTTTGGTACACAAAAATGGAGAACCATTGTATAATTTAGTAAACACTTCCAATTAGAAATCATTCATTCAAAATCATGCTCCAATTGTCCAAATTTAGTTTTAACTCATCTTCTTTATATCAACCCACAATTCTAAAATATAAATTGGACTTCCCAACCTCTTGAAATTCCATGATGTATGTAATACAAATAGATCCTGTGCGGGGGTGATTTCCGCACTATGAAGAAGGGTTGAACTTCGTGGAAGAACAGCGTGCTTTGGGAATTGAAGATCTGCATAGAATAACAAACGGTGAGGCTGCCCAACCAGGGTTTGGTCGGAAACCCCTCCGATGGTAAAGTCAAGGACTCAGGGAGAGGAAGAAGAGAGAATACTAAAAGTGTATATGTGTTGAGTGTGTGGATTTTCGGATCTCTTGAGAGTGAATAGTGTTCACCTTTTATAGGAGAAGGTTGTTTGTCGTTCAAGTCCTTCTCTCTCCGCCATCTGTCCAATGTGTCTTATTCGTGGTCGTCTTCCATTGGAGGAGGACGACCACTCCGCCTGACACTCGGGTGCAGGTCTGTTTTGTTTGTCTCATTAGCGGACATCTCTCATTGGAGGAGGACGACCACTCCGCCTGTCATTCAGATGCAAGTCTGTCATATATACACCTTGTCCCTCTGCACCTCCATGTCTCCACGTTCTGTTCATACAGAAGGAGAGGAGCAGAGTTGTTTGTCTCTTGTGGGCCCAAGAAATATTTTCAGTGAATTGGCCTTCTTTGAGTGGGTCTACTCTAGAATGGTTGTCCAACCAGGAGGTCCAACATGTTGCTCAGCCCACTTCAGAGTGGTTGTCTGTCCATCCAGGAGGTTCAACATGTTACTCAACCTACTTCGGAGTGGTTGGCTGCCCGCCCAGGAGGTCCACCATGTTGCTCGGCCCACTTTGGAGGGACATTCGTACATTGGGCCGAGCTCCTATGATTGTCTTGCTTCGGAGCAAGTGTTGGCCATAGGGCCGAGGTCCAACCTAGCTCAACCTCGAAGTGAGCATCGCATTGGGCCTAGCACCAAGACTTTGATTAATTTTTACCCACTTCAGATCCAATTTTATTATTAATAACAAAATCAACTTAACAATGAATTACACAAATCAATTTCTTAGAAATTCAACTTAATTCAATTTTTAACCAAAAACTTAATTTATAATCATGGGTGTTCTAAAATGTATCTAAATTGAATAAAATTCTTAAATTACATCACATGCATGGATTAAATAAAAATCTAATTATAATATCAACACTTTAGAATTAATTCCAAATTTCCATAAACTTGATTTTCTTAAAACATTTCATTTGTCTCTTCAAAATATGAACTTGCTCAATTCTCTTAAAACTCATGTATTACAAGAAAATACTACAAAATCAAATCAAAACAATTAATTTTCCAAATTAATTTCCACAACTGTGAGTTTACTTAATTTCTTACTTAAAACCTTATTTCTTACAAAATCCATGAGACTAATTCTATAACTTTCTTAATTCATGATGCATGGAGGATTATCTAAAACATGAAATTAAAGTTATAAAACTCTTAGAAAAATATTTGCATGTGTGAAATTAGGGTCAAAATTCAAACCAATTACATCCAAAATTCCTTTAATTCAATATTAAGTTCAAAATGTTCATGAATTCATAATTTCCCAAAACTTGCTCTCTTATACCCAAACATGAAATTAATTCTCCAACTTTTTTTAAAGATTCATTGATGCATGTAAAGATGAAGTCCAAATTCATGAGGAATAACACAAATTAAACTTACTTGATAAATTTTCCCAAACTCATTTCCTTAATCTCAAGCTTAACTCAATTTATTTTAACCTCAATTTAATTCATAATGATAGATGTTCCATAACATATATTTAAATTTTGAATAAAACTCTTTCATTATATTGCATGCATGAGTTGGGGATCAAAATTGAATCAATGTCTAATTTTCCATAAATTGAACATAACTCCATTTATTCATCATTTTGCTAACTTCTTCTATTTACATGAAATTGAACTCAAGTTAACAAATTTAAAAAATCATAATTCATACTCTTGGTCCTAACTTGATTTTACATGCAAACCCAAATCTTAATAATTTATAATTGATCTATAAAATTTTATTTTTAATTCCTTCAAAATTTATCTTGAATCAAATTAATTAAACAATACCCAAAAATAATAGAATTCCTTACCTCACGATGAATTTTCTATAATTTTTAGCTGGAGTTTTGATAACCCACAAAGCTTTCTCTTTTCCTTTTCTTCCTTCCCCTTGGTTTCTCAGCCGTGCTCTCTTTCCCTCTTTCTTTCTCTAATCTGATTCCAGCAGGTTGAAGCTCCTAAGACTTCATTCTTCATCTTTTATTTTATTATTTTATTTATTAATTTAGTGGGACACTTGGCTTTATAACATAAATCCATGTGGTGGTGTATTTATTATTTCCTTAACTAATTAATCTTGCTTAGAATACTTAATTGAGATTGAACTTTAATTATAATTAACTTAATTAGCCATCTCTTAATTTAATTAGTTGTGTAAAATCTTAACCCAATTAATCATAGTACAAATCTCACTTAACTTAATTAGTCTAATTTGGCTTCTTTTAAAGCCCAATTAATTATATTTAAATTTATCATTCTGAATCAGATTTTTAATCAAACTCTCAAAAGGCTCCAAATATTAAATTAAACTTATTTTCATTCTCAATCTTGGTTTCTCACATCATTAAGGCCTTCAATTTCTAATCAGACTTCAAATTTCTGTCAATAAATTACATATCCAAATTGGATACCCCATAAATAAATTTAATTCGTAATAATCACAATTCTCAATCCTCATAATTTAATTAACTTAATTTTCTCCAATTCGGATCTAATTAATCGAATCTCAATTTTTACTAAACTGAATCGAATATTTAATTAAACTCCTAAATGGGTCCGTAATTAAGATTAAATTGATTCAACTTCCTAACTTCACTTCCTTAAGCCATTTGGACCCTTAATTTCTAATTTCAAAATAAATCTTTAATAGAATTATATATGAATCAATCTCCATAATTTTCATGAATCCCAGGTTAAATTATAATACTTGGCAATTAAATTTCAAATCGTCTTAATTAATTAAGTGATAATCATTATACGTGGTGGGGTCATTACAGGTTAGTCTCCCCTCCTTGTGTCTTGTTTGTTAGTCTAGTTGATGCCATGCTTTAGCTTATTTTTCTAGCTTATTGTAGCTTTATTCCAGCATGTTTTAGCATCAGATTTAGACTGTTTTAACTCTATTTTGGGTTGGTTAAGTCATTTGAGTCTTGTTTTGCATGCTTGTAGTGTAATAGTCCTCACAAGTTTGGTGTTTTAGGCCATTAGACATCACTTGTTTGAGTTGATTACATGTTTTAGTACTTTTCATACTTAATTTCAGCACTAATCATCTCTGCAACCTCCCTCCTTTCTTGGCTTTTCATTTTTCTTTGAAAGTGGTTTCAAGTCATTTGTTTGCCTAAGTGTGAAATTGAGGTTTCATACTTAATGGTTTAATCCCTTAGGGGGTTCATTACCAACAATATGATACTTCTTTCATACCCAAAGCAACTTGTGTCTTGAGCCTTCTTTCTATTAGAGGACTTTAATTCACCTTTTGGACTTAATTTGATTAAAGGATGGTTGGTAATCTAAAATGAGTAACTAAAACTTGGGACTAAAAGATGGGCAAGATAATAACTTGGTGTGTTCAATCGGACATTAATTGAACACATGGAACTTGGATCATTTCATACTTGCTAGTGATGAAATGATCCAAGTCTCCAAGGTCAACTTCTTCCCTTGATCTTTCATGAAAGGGAGGAGGTTTGTGTCTATTTTGCATTTATTGAACTTACACATCTTGAGTCACAAGCCATCATGCAATGAAATCACTTAAATTGGTGGTTTGTGTCTTAAGTTTGCCTTTCCTTAGATTTGTTCATGAAAATAAGAGGTGAGTTGTGCAAACAATCTGTGAGAATACCATCTTTTTGCTCTGTTTGTCTTCTGTTGTAGCAAGATAAACCAATGCATCAATGGCCGGCAAGCCACTATCCATGACCGGCAGGTGGCAGGCAGAGCACCATCTATGGTCGGCAGGCCACTTCCATGGCTAGTAGGTGGCCGGCAATATTCACCAGTGGCCGGCTGGCCACTGATGCAAATCTCCGTAGAGTGTTGGTAAGGTGGAGCAAAATGGTTCTGGAAATATTCAACTCTGCAAACAGAGGCTTTTGGGAGTAAAACGGAGGTCTTTTCGGGTGAAGATCGAGCATGTACATACACATCTTCCATTTCCCGAGGAAGAGTAGCTAATTAGCTTAGTTTAGTTACTTAGTTTAATTATTTTTTGCAATTGTTTGTAATTATTTAATTAGTTAGTTAGCTAATTAGTTCATTTGTTGTTGTAATAATTAGTTAATTGATTTAATTAGTTATTCATTTTGGTTTGTAATAATTAGCTTAATTAGCTTAGATTAGCTTAGATTAGCTTAGTTTAGTTATTTATTTGGACTCTCCTTCGTGAGAGCGTGTTGTAATAATGTGCACGTCTTCCAACCCTACGTCTTTCTCCCTTTTACTTAACCGTTTTTGATAGTTAGATTAGGGACATGTTTTAATTAGCATACCTTATACTTGCATCCATTCATTTTGTATTACATGCACCGAGGCTCGGCGCATCATTCAAAATGCATTGTCATTTCAATACTTCGATGAATACATGTTTAAAACGCATGCTCTCAAATTGTTGCAAATAAAATGCTAAGTAGCCAAGCCTATCTTAGTTGCATTATCGCATGTGTTGCATTAGACATTTGGCATAGTTATGAATCATGCATATTTTTCTAACTCATATCTTCTTAGCTTGGAATATTAGGTGAGTTTTTAGTACTTTAGCATACTTGCATGAGTGTGAGTGATTGCCATGTCTAGCATGCTTACCATGAGGCTAAATGCTTACTTGATAAACTGCTTGAATGCCTGTGGATGAAGGCTTATTGCTTGAATTGGAACGATTCAATGAATGTACATTTAAGCCCACTATGTCTAGTGGTACATTCACAGCTTTAAGCCCACTTTGTTGAGTGACAAATTCGCAAACTTTAAGCCCACTTGAGGTGGCAAAATCAAAACTTTTTTGCAAAACAAACATGAAATTGAATTGTTCCAATTTTAGCAAACTAGTCTATACTTGCTTGTGCGCATCACATAGTAATGCTAGCCTAATAACCGGAACAAAAGCACATAATGTTTATAAAAAAATCATATCATGATTAGTCGGCATCTTTGATCGGGCGAGTGGGGATGCTCAATTCATGACCTTCTCCCTCTCGTACCTAAGTTCCCGAGCCGAGGCAACTTTGGTGATGACGGACACGTGGCTTTTGGCACGAGTCATGGGTTTCCTAAATTTCTCCAAAATAAAATATTTAGGTGGCGACTTTGTATCTGGCAAAGCAGTCCATTTTTGGCAATATTGATTCAAAATCGATTTTCAAAAGATTTGTTGGATTTGGACTCTTTGGTGTTTTTCAAATTTCACATTGCACTTGTGAGATTAGATTCAGAACCGCGAAAGTCCAAACTGTAGAGCTTCTTCCGAGCTTCCAAAGGGGGGCGCGAAAAAGTCGAGCTACACTTTGACATTTAATTTTCAGTGTATAATTTTCTCTGACATTTATAATTTTTTCTGGCCACCTTAGTTTTCTCCTTTATGTATAATTTTCTCTGACATGTTCAATTTTCTCTAGGATTTAATGTTGACATCTTTATGTTTTCATTGTCTGGAAATGGCAAAATGCAAAATCAACAAAACACCATAAATACCAAGAAAGAAATAAAAACTATGTGAGTCTTATGATCTTAGATCAAAAAGCAGCAAAACACCACAAACTCCTCGCCAAAAAACACAAGTCCAAGGTGATGAAACAACAAGCATTAAGATGAATACCCCAATTTCAAAAGACTCAAACTCAAGGGGAAAAAACATGTTAAATTCTAAAGAGAGAGAGCTAATTATTGCATTCAATACCGATCAAACCTCTCATTTGTTGTCTCCTTTTTCCAAACAATTAAATTCAAAACAAACCAACTTGTAGAGCTTCAAAAGACCTGTTAGACTTATTTATTTTGATGATATATTTAATTATGTTTTAATTTATTTGAAAGAGAAAAATAGAATCCAAAATTTATTTTGATGATTTATTTAATTATATTTTAATTTATTTGAAAAAGAAAAATAGAATCCAAAATTTATTTTGATGATTTATTTAATTATGTTTTAATTTATTTGAAAAAGAAAAATAGAATCAAAATTTATTTTATCCCATTATTTCTCACATAAACTTTTATCCTAAATATTGTTTGAATGTATTTAATATTTGCTTAAATCAGAAGTTCATTTCAACTCAAAAATAATGCCCAAATCAGAGATTCAAACAGCCCAAAACAAATGTTCAAACAGCCCAGCACAGCAGCAAGTCAAGTGAAAGATATTAAAATTAGTAATGATAGAGTGGAAGATATTCAAATTAGTAATGATGGAGTGGAAGATATTCAAATTAGTAATGATGAAGTACAACGGCTATAGACGGCTATAAGTTTCATTATATATACCAAAGCCTCTAATGTAAACAAGTTACAAAAAAAACAACAGAAAATATTCTTTCATTTATAATCACTCACATCTATTCTCTGAAAAATTCTCTGAGAAGTGTTCTTCAATTTTCTTTACATCCTCTTTCAGAAATTATACACTAAGACGTATAACTTTAAGCCCATCTTTCTTATGTGAGGTTTACAGAAAAACCAGAGCTTATTTTTATATCTATCTTTGAGAGATAATTCTTGTAGCTTTCTGTGAAAGCAAAAACACTTTCTTTTCAACCTTATAAGAGTGTAGTACACTCAATGTTCTTGACTTAGAAAGTCTGTGTAAAATCTGTGGAGGATTGCTCCATCTGTGAAAAGCTTGTTAGCACCCTGTGAAGCTAGAGTATAGTGGAAAATCTCAAGTGAAACTTGAGGAGTGGACGTAGGCCGAGTTGAAGCCGAACCACTATAAATTTGTTTGCTTCTCTCTCCCTTATCTCTTTATTTTATTTAAATTGCCATAGTTATATTTCACATTTTCACTATGTTAAAATCATTAACTGACACAGTTGTTAGAACACTTGTTTTAATTATTTTTATTTCATTAACTATATTTATCTATTGTGCTAGTCATAATTTTTATTAGAGTATTATTATTTTTATTTGTAAAAACCTAATTCACCCCCCTCTTAGGTTGTCTTTTGGGTAATAAGACCCCTTTCTGGTATTTGATCCAAGCTCTAACCACTGGAAGGATGGATCCACAGAAGTCTAGGAAATCTGATGATGATGTAGTTTCAATAATCCAATGTTACAAAGAAAATATGAAAGCATTCATAATTGGTAAGAAGAACGTGACATTTACAACCAATGACATGACCTTGATTTTTGGTTTGGAAAGTGGTAAAGAGCCATGTCATTAAAATACTCAAAAAAGCCAAACACTGCATTCCTAAGGCCAAGATTACCAAAGGAAACAAGGCTCACTGGTCTTGTTTTTAAGAATGTCTTAGTCAAAGTAATGAAAGGCAAGCAACCAAATGACTTCAAAGATGTAGCGACCATTGTTACCTTGTACTTGTGTCTCACCCTATTTTTTACAACAAGTGGGAATTCAATAGGGTGGGTTTTTATCAAGTATGTGGAACCGCTTGAATCAGTGAAGAAGTATGATTGGCCAGAAGCAATAACAGCAACATTGATCGATTCTATAACAGCATTGCACAAAACTCCAGAGAAAGTTACAGGATGTGTCATTACATTGCTGGTAAGTTGAATTTCTATTTAAATTTACAGTTATGATACTTATAAATTTGTGTGTTTACTAAAATTTAAATACTTCAATTTTCATCACAGTATTAGCCATGCGAACATACGACTATCATTGACTCGAAAGACAGTAACACAACCAAATTCCCAAGATGCGCCAAGTGGAACCTGTAAAACTTGACCAAACAGTTGCAGAAGACACCAATCCACTCTCTTGCACCTCGATAGGTTAGATTTCTATCGCCACTGGAGTCTCAATAAAATTTCAAAATTTCTCTGACCACTGGTTTGTTTCCCTTCTTGTGCCTTGATTGATTGAGATCAATTTTCTATGCAATGCAATATCTTATATGGAATAACTTATGTGCCTTGACTGATTGACATCAATTTTCTCTAAAGTTTCAATTTATGTTGCTTCTTTGATTACCACTGGTTTATTTCTGCCCTTGTAATGAATTTTCTCTGTAATCAAAATTTCTCTGACCACAATTATAGTAACATTAACTTATATGCCTTGATTGATTTTCTCTGATATCTAAATTATGTTACTTGTTTCATAATTTTCTATGGCCCGTAAAATTATTTCTCCTTGTTTGTAATTTTACCTAGCACATAACTTATGTGCCTTGACTGATTGAGATTAATTTTCTCTGAAATTTCAATTTATGTTGCTTCTTTGATTAACACTGTTTATTTCTGCCCTTGTCATAAATTTTCTCTGGAATCCAAATTTCTCTGACCACAATTATAGTAACATTAACTTATATGTCCTTATTGATTTTCTCTGATATTTAAATTATGCTGCTTGTTTCATAATTTTCTCTAACCCATAAAATTATGTCTCCTTGTGTGTAATTTTCTCTGGTCCATACAATTTGCTCTGTAGTTTGTTTCCCATTAGTATGATTTAGATGAATTTTATCTGACTTATTTGAATTTTTCTCTCTGTGAATTTTTAATATTTCTCTAATAATAGAGCCTCCTATTACAGATAAAAATAACAAGGAGCTAGTTAAAAACCCATTAGAGGAGTTTTGCTTGGTAAAAAAAAAGAAAAAAGAATCAAAAAAGGCATTGGCCAAATTCAAGAAAACATTAGAAGATTCATCTGAAGAAGAAGGAGGGAATGAAGAAGGAGAAGGCAACACAGAAAAATAAGAAGCAAGCAATGGAGAAGAAGATCAAGCAAGCAGTACAGAAGAGGAAGCTAGAGAAGAAAATGAAGAAGTAGAAGACAAAGAAGAAAATGAACAGAAAGAAGAAGAAGACAATGAAGAAGAAGATGAAGGCATTGAATTTAAAGATGAAGAAGAAAACAATAACGAAAGGGATGAAGAAGAACATAATGAGCCGATGGACCAACATCATGATAGCATTTGTGGTTCAACAATGCATTAGCCTCAAGAATTTAAGGAATCAAAGAATGCTCAAATTGCTAATCTACAACAGAGACTAAAGGCACTTTCTAAATCCAAAATAGAAGAAGAGAAAAATTATAATGAATTACTTAAAGAAAAGGATATTACAATAAGAATCTTGACATCAAATAACTCGAAACTTCAAGAAAGAGACAACACAAACCAAATGAAACTAAGGATGTTGGAGATTCAAAAAGAAGATGATAAAAAAAACAATTCAACGGTTGAGATATTCAATTTCAGAACTTGAAACTGAAAATGCTATATTGCATGAACAAATTCAAGAACTATCCGTCCAACTACCAACACAACCTTACTGAACACCAACACAAGTTCAACCCCAATGTCAGTGAAAATCTTGAACCACAAAAAGTTATGTTTTTGTGTCAACATAACTCAGAGAAATTTCTATTTATTACAAATTTCTCTATCGATGGTAATTTTCTCTGGAAGTTAAATTTCTCAGACCACATTAGTTTAGCCAGTTTGATTTGTGCTTCTTATTTGATTTTCTCTGTCTATTTGGTTCCATATGTGTGTAATTTTCTCTAAATTTTGTAACTTCTCTGACCCTGTTGATTTTTGGGGCTTGTTTGATTTTCATTGTGTATAGTTGGAATAAAAGTGAAACAACAACCAATAATCCAACAAAAAAAAGTGGCACACAAACAACAACCAAAATAAAAGACAAAAGTCTATGGTAACTAGAAAATATTGAATCAAATAAATTTAAATTTTGAAATATGATCTGTTACTTTAGAGAAATTTAACTTTTACTGATATTTTCACTGTCTACAGTGAAAAAAGATCCTATATCAATGATAAAGAATTTAAAGGCCAAAGAAAGGAAAAAGAAAAAGAAAAAGAAAAAAAAGCAAGATCTAGACTTTCAATATCCCAAAGTTGTGAAGATGACAAGAGGTTCAAAGCAAGTTGCAAAGTCAATAGAGCAAATCACCAAAGACAAAAAAGTACTTAATGCCGATGACTATGCCTTTTTTTAACCAACAAATGTCAGAAAATCTTAGGTTTTTCCACAAAGTCTATCGATTGCAAAATTGGTAAAAGAACATGTCAAAGATGTCTTGTAGCACATATCCAATGTGTCTGGACTAGAGTAAGTACAACAAATAAAATAGAATATGACAAACAATAATTTACTAACTTATATTGCATTAACAACTATTAAATCCCTTCTTTGTCATCTTGTAGTGTTTTAATCTGGACAAGTGAGTTGAATCTAATTACTTTTGAAGATATCAAAAACCTAATAAAGGAAAAAGAAATTGCCAACAATGTAAATCTTTCAACAAATTTCTCTGCAATATTCCATCAGCCTTTATAAACCAATGTTACAATTATAAATGATATTTTTCAGGTCATTGATGATTATGGAGAGATACTATTTGCTGACCAAAGGAGAAAAGGACAACAACCAACTTCATTTTTTTTTTTTCACATGCATAAGCTTAGTATGGTACTACTCTTTTATTTGATTTTCTCTTGAATTTACTTACTACTTTCTCTTGTTAAGATATTTCTAGAAGCCAATTGTGTCACTAGTCTAATTTTCTCTAGCTAGTTGTGTGCATTTCAAATTTCTCTATGTGTACATTTATGAAATTCCTGTCATTTCAACTTTCTCGTAACCATTTTTTGATTTTCTCTGACCGCAGAACTTTATCAAGATGACGGAAAATCAAACTTTCCGAGTCTTATTATTTGACAAGCATCTTGAAACCGCATGGAGGAACTAAGTTCCTCCATTTCCCAATAAATACCGGGGGGCAATGAGAAGTCAACATATGGAAATCACTGGACCTTGCTTGTCTTGGGCAAACAAGACAATTTATGGAGGTACTACAACTCACTAAGGCCAAGAAAAGATGATGCATAAGACAAATATCTCAAAGATGCAAAACAATTGGTAACGAGTGCAAATTTCTCTGATTCATGATAATGTTTATGTGGTGATAATTTTCATAGAATCCCATTAATTTGTGTGTAAATTTCTCTGTTATTTAAAAATTATTTTTTTTGCAGCAAGATTATGTGGAGAATTTTTTGAAAACTTGCCTTGAAAGAGAGGCACAATCACAATCCTCTTCAAATTGATAGACTTACAATACACAAATTATGACTTTCAATATGTCAACAATGCTCCACAACAAAAGAGTGATTCGTAAGTTCCATACAACATCTATAAATAAGATAATCTAATTTGAATGTTTCTTAACACTAACTATACATATAATTTGTATGCAGTATGGATTGTGGCCTCTTTGTATGCTACATAATGAGACAATATATCAACCATGAACCTATTAGCTTGACATTGTCGACACAAGATGTAAGGTTAATGAGGGCAGAAATCATAGAGAGATTTGCGATCGAAATTGGTCGGTCATGGACAAAACCAATTCAAATACCACAAGAAGAAGAACCAAAAGTATAATAGTAAAAGCACACTAGTGAAAGGAAGACAATGCACACAACGTAATTAGGAATAACGCTTCAATTTTTTTCTTCATACATTGAAGGAAAGATGATATTTGACATATATGTATATCTTTTTTTTACTAATGTAAATTTTATAACTATCAATGGTTAATTATATATATTTTTATAATGCATGCTAAGTGATGATTGTCAACACAATCCACACAAAGAAAATTGTTTGAAGAAATTTCTCTGGTATAAAGTTACCAAAATTTCATAAAGAAATTTAACTCGTATCATGCCAAGAGGGTGCCTATATGATATGTAATTTGTAATGCACTGTGTTGGCACAAAACAATCATCAAATTCAAAAAACACAATGCACATAGTAATTTTCTCTACTATTGGCAAATTTCTCTGGATGAATTTGACCTCACAAAACACAATGCACAGAGTAATTTTCTCTGTTAGTGGCAAATTTCTCTGAATGAATTTGACTGGTATTATAAACACACTGCCTATGGTATGTTTTAACAAACACAATGCACATAGTAATTTTCTCTGTTATTGGCAAATTTCTCTGAATGAATTTGACTGGTATTATAAAGGCACTCCCAAAGTATGTTTCTAAAAACACAATACAATAAGTAATTTTCTCTGCTATTAGAAAATTTCTTTTGATGAATTTGATTGGTATTATATACACACTATCCAAAAAGAACATTTTAAAAAACAAAATACACAAAAGTAATTTTCTCTACTACTGGAAAATTTCTTGGATTAATTTGATTAATATTATAAACACACTGCCCAAAGTATGTTTCAAAAACACAAGTGCATTGATCCATAAATTACAGAAAAACTTTCAAAGAAAATACTAAACACAACGCACAACAGACATGTTATTTTTGTAATAAGATCATTTAACATCCTCAAATGTATTATTTAATCAATAAAATTTATTATCCTCAACTATTTAACAAAGGTTCCTTGCATGTTCTCTTATTATGGCGACCAATACTCTCACATCGACTACACTTCATCACCCTTTTAAACTCTCCAGTAGAAGCAATTTTGTTATTCTTTGGACTTCCAACTGGTCTTTTACTCAATTGAGGTAAAATCATAGCATCATCAATGCTACACACAGGTTTCTCAACAATTGGAACTGGGTCAATCGAAAACGAGTATGCTTGACAATATATATCAGCATGAAAAAATGGTTCAACAAATGAATTCAAATTCTTTCCACTCCTAAAAATTGCAATAACAACATATTGACATGGACACCCATTTATTTCGCATTTTCGACATGAACAAGTTCTCAACCTAAGATTAACCATAACCGAAGGAAAACAATGCACTTCAAACACATTATCAGACGATAAACTCACATTCCATGTCTCATCCATGAAAGCCTTCTCCGACACACTATACATATGAGGACAGAGAACTTTATTCAATTTACTAGAAAGTAGCCTTCTATCAGACCTTATATTCGTGATTTGCAACTATATCGTGTCTACCAAATTTGTTATTGGCAAGTGCCGAGCTTCTCGTATCCATATATTGAATGACTCAGCAACATTTGAATGCATTTCTCCATAACGTTTCCCCTCAAAATATGCATCACTCCAATTTTCATATGGTAAACCTCTCAATAAAACACTCACAATGTCTCCTCCGTTACTTTTTAATTCATTTAACTTGAAATAGAACGATGCCTTTGTTGGTGCATATGTACATTCTGAAACTTGGACACAATCGTCTCCTTAACCAAATTTGTATTTTCACATGATAACTTATCCCTTAAATTTCTCTTTAGATGTTCAAGACAAAATCCATAATAGCAATTAGGGAAAAATCTAGCAATTCCTTCTACAATACCACAATGTCAATCTGATATGAAACTTATCACTCTCTCCGATCCCAATACTTCACATAAATGTTCAAGGAACCAACATCAATTGTCTTTATTCTCAACATCATCAACGGCAAAAGCTATATGAAAAAAACCTACAAAACAAATAGGAAGAAGCATGTTAGATATACACATGCAGAGAAAATTAGAACAATAAACAACCAGAGAAATTTGACACTGCCAAAATCCAAAGAAACTTCACACAGTGGCCAAATCTAGATAAAATTCACATATTGGCAATATCCAGAGAAAATTCACTTAGTGATCAAATACAAAGAAAATCACTGAAAATTCACACAGTGACAACATTCAAAGAAAATTCACTTAGTCACCAACTCTATAGAAAATTCACACAATACTAACATCCAGAGAAAATTCACACATTGACCAAATCCAGAAAAAATTTGCACAGTGGCACATCTAGAGAAAATTCACACAGTGATCACCTCCAGAGAAAATTCACACAGTAGCCACCTCCAGAGAAAATTCAAAGTGTCAGAGAAAAATCACAAAACATAACCACAAAAATAGAAATTTACTCAATTCCAACATGTATAGAAAATTCATACTTAGAGAAAATTATATATATTTACAATTACCTTTATTCTCATCTTTCTCCGTCGTAGCGAGCATAACTCCTTTGTATCATCTTTTCAAAAATGTTCCATCAAGAAACAACAATGACCGACAATATTTGAAACTGGCAATGCATGTATGAAAAGCCACAAACACTCTTTTGAAACACTTGTTATCTTCAAAATCTAACTCAAAACGGCTACTTGGATTGTTCTTCAATGTCTCATCAAAATACCACCGTCATTGATCGAATGACAAATAAGAATCCCCATATGTACCACATTTTGCTTTTTCAACCCCCAACCAACCACAGTTATAATTGATTGAGACACCATACTTGTCTTTCATTTCATTGACAACATCCACTAGACGAGTTAAAGGTTTTGCACTTACCTCTTCAAGTATTAGCCTATAAACTAAGTTGGAAGTCATCCTGCCATGTTTACTAGTACAAACCGCCACACCACATGTATGTTCATTGTGCAAAGTTCTTTGTAAAAGAACCCATTTATTTTTTCAACTGAAGCATGTACACGCCACATACATCCCCTTGATTTCTTATATGCATATTCTGTCGTAACCCTCAGCTTGTCATTTTTAACATACATAAACTGAAAACGAACCTCAATAGCATACTTGCATAAAACAGTACGGAACTTAACCACGCCACCCTCAAACTTTTGTCCAACACTTGTAATATTATTTCGCCAACTAGCTGACAATAACACCTTTTCTTGGTGAGAACAAAACTTAAAGAGTGAATTCCTTTCAATATCCACGAGCCTATCACATTCACCATGCACAACATCTACCCAATGAGACCCCACTTCATCGTCTTGATCAGAAGTACTACACCTAATAACTAAAACATCAACTATTCAACACCGCGTGCACAAACAACTCTTAACATATTCATCAAATCAGTATTATTTTGAACCATACAATTTCAATGGCCCACAATAGAATATGAAATGCACATCGTCTCAAGTTTTAAATTTTTCTATGTTTTATACAAAATGTCAACCAATTCCTCAAAATTCAATTCACATGAAACATAATAACAATAGTATCATTCCCATAGTTGCACAGCAACAACACTGCACTGTCCATCTAAACTGAAAGAAAAAAAAAACCCGAAAAATAACTTGTTCAATATAAAAACACTTCACAAGAACAACATAAAAGTTTAGAGAAATTTCTAATAATTTTATTTTTCTCTGAATTATAATAACAAGCTTATAATTTTCAGAGAAATTTACAAACTTATATTTACCTTCAAGATAACAAAACCAAAATCACAGAAAAATTAATGAATCCAAAGAAAATCATAGAGAAATTTAATGCTAACTATTAAACACAATCATAGGCAAAAATCTCACAGAAGATCTGTTATGAAATTATAAGTTTCTCTGTGATTTTCACTAGACTACAAGCTTACAATTTTCTTTGTGTGATTGTGTAGTATTGGACTCAAATCAAAATCCAGAGAAATTTACGAACTTACATTCACCTTCAAGATAACAAAAATAAAATCATAAAGAAAATTAATAAGTATATAGAAAATCACAGAGAAACATCACAGAGAAAATTAATGAGTCCAAAGAAAATCACGGACAAAATTAATGCTAGCTATTAAACACAATCATTGACAAAAATCACAGAGAAGATCTGTTATGAAATTATAATCTTCTGTGTGATTTTCACTAGACTAGAAGCTTACAATTTTATTTGTGATTTTCGTTGGATTATAATAACAAACATACAATTTTCTCTGGAATACAAAGAAAAGTGCAAAATAAATGAAAAGTGCAAAAAAAAAAAAAAAAAAAAAAAAAAGAGCACAAAACTTAAGAAAGTGCATAAAAGCAAAGCCGATCTCCAAACACAAAGAACAAAACTTATCATTGATAAACATGTAACAGAGAACGAAAAATCAACTCCAAAAATCAAAATCAACTCCATTGTTAATAACAAAGAATGAAAAATCAACTTCAAAAAAATAAATAAATAAATATACTAAGTTGGCTTTTCTCTCACATTGATCAAAACTAAAAACAAAAACCTAATTCAAAATACACTACAAAAACTTCTCTAAAATCGAAGTCCTTACATACAAATCAAATGAAAAATCAAAACCTTACATTGATTATTAAACTTATTTGATTCAACTCCAGTGGAAATCTGAGCTTCAACACGACTTCAAGTTCTACATGATCAACGAAAATCAACTTCTACACGACTGTAAAATCCCTATAAAATCTCCACGAAAATCGGCATCATCAAAATCTCCATCGCCAAGTTCATCCCAAAGTAATCTCCTACAGAAATAGCAACGTAATCTTCAGTTTCCAAAATTGAAAGCCACGTATATTTTAAAGAATGGTAAAATAGATATTTTATAAACCAAAATAACGTTGAGGGACCTTAGGCATCAAAAAATATTATTGTGGATCTCTCCTCAGACTAAAAGTTGGGTAGGAATCTTAGACCATTTTTCCCTAAAAAAAATATTCAATTAATGCTTTAAAATTATTTTTAATTGTATATTTGGTTAGAACTTTTTTTTAATTGTTTTGTTTAAAATTTCTTTTTATTTTTTTAAATAAATGTCCAAAGAACTTGTTATTTTGGTCTAAAAAATATAATTTCTATATTTAAAAACTATTAAAAACAAATATATTATTTTTTTTTGTTCAGATAACAAGTGCCAGTTTCCCAAAAAAAAAAAAAAAACACTGTTTTGGTCAACCGACCAGCCGGACATCCAGGGAGACCCAAAAAATTTTAAAAACTAACTGGGAAGAGCTTTACCAAATGTCTTGTGAAAGGTGTTTTGAAATGTGAGGTTACAATTAGTTTTTGAAAACTCCATCCAAGTAGAGGTTTCGCGTATAGGGGTGGAACTAGGATTCTAGAGCTACACCAAACACAAATTTTCTTGCAAGGTGTATGGATATGAGTTTCAACTTGCTCGAGTTACCAATCTAAGAAGTAATCACAGACTTTCGCGAATCAAAAAAATAATTCAATCAAATATATATTTGAAAATTTTATTTTTATTCATTAATTAATTGAATATTTATCTTTTGTTCAAAAATTTATGTTCAAACAAAATAAATGATATGTGATGAGATTTCTTGTGATGGGCGAATAGAATTTTTCAAAAAATAATGCTAAATTTTATAGTAGTAGTCCAATAGTTTGAGTGATATTACACTTTTGATTCTCATTTTTCAATATATATATATTTTTTTGGACAACTTACAGCGGTAGTCCTTATAGTTTATCCATTTTTTTATTTTGGTCCCTGTTGTTTCAATTTGATCAATTTTGCCTCTGAATTTTACGGATTGTGTCATATTAGTCCAATAAATAACAGTGGTTAAGTTTGATGGACGAAAAATCAAATGATGTGTCAATTTGATACCTGTAATTTACAAGATGTGTCAATTTAGTCCCTATTGTTTTGACTTTCCTATAAACTATAGGAATCAAATTGACACATCCTATAAACTACAGAGACCAAATTGACATATCATTTGATTTTCCGTTCATCAAACTTAACCGCCGTTATTTATTGGACTAATATGACACAATTTGTAAAATTCAGAGGCAAAATTGATCAAATTGAAACAACAAGGACCAAAATGTTAGAATGGGTAAATTACAGGAATCATTTGAATAATTTGTCTTCTTTTTTTTTCTCGTGCTTAAAGGTCCGGCACCACTAATTTTCGATAGGGACTGGCATTGGATTGGAGATGTGTTGTTTGGTCCATTGGGCTCATTTTTTAGTCTCATTTCAATTATCCAAATCGTTCACATTTTAGGATTCGTCAAGTACATTATCTTTTATAAAAAATCAAATTGATCGGATAACTGTAACCACATGTTCGGATTAGTTTAGTATAAAAAAAAATAGACAGTAAAAAAATAAATGATTCATACAAAGCTTATTCGAATGCGTGATTTCGAATTGAGTTTTTGTAAGAATAATATACTTGACAAATTTTAAAATATAAACAATTTAAATTATTAAAATAAATTCTAAAAATAAGCTAATAAATCGGATTACACTATCCAATCCAATTTCAAACTAAACCGCATCCGATTCTTTTCGATACATATAGTCCCCGCCCCATAAATGCTAGATGAGCCTAGGGGTGTACACGGTCCGGATTAGTTCGGTTCTGAGAAAATCCAAGAACCGAACCGATCCTAACGGTTCTGTGATTTTGAGAACCAGACCAGACTGTTACACTTGTAAAACCGGACTAGAACCAAACCAAAAAATAGTTCGATTTCGGTTTGGTTTACGGTTCCAAAAATTTCTATTTACAAGAATAAATTATTAATATTAGCAAAATAATTACTCAAACTAATTACATTTAACTCATAATAAAAACTAATAATATTAAGGTATTACTTAATATTACATATATATACCATCCTAATATCATTAAAATTATAAAAAATCAATTAATAAAAATAAAACTTGATATTATATATATATATATCTTTTAAAATTCGGTTCGGTTCGGTTCGGTTCGAACCGCGGTTTTTTCATAAAATCCACTAACCGAACTGTTTTTACGGTTCTCGTATTTTTTAATCCGAAACCGAACCAATTCTTAATAGAACCGAACCAAACCGTATGATTCGGTTTGGTTCGGTCCAGATTATCAGTTTGAACGGATTTTTGAACAGCCCTAGATGAGCCTCAGGAGTAGCCTTTAAAGTCACTTTAAAATAATTATTCAACACTCATTTCTTAAGACACTTTATATTTAAATTTATTTTTTTTTTTTTCTTTTTTGACACTTTAATTAATTTCAATCTTATCTTACCCAACCCACCCCTTCAACCATCCAGGTCACCTCTCGCCTCTTTCCTTTTGTCACTCTCGGCCCATAGTTCTCTCGTCTTTTAGCTTTCGTTTGACAAAAAAATTTTAGTTCCTTTTTTTAAAATTTTAACTTTAGTTAAAAAAGTTTCTCTTAGAATAAATTTGACTTTTTTATAATGGGTTATTTTAAGAATATGGTTAAAAATCATTTTTCAGCTTTTAATCCATTTAAGTCACATCATCTTTTACATTTTTACATATTTTTAAAAAAAAATCAAAAAGTTAACTTTTAACTACCTTTCCTAAACAACCATTTGTCAGAAAAAAATTAAATAATTATAATTTAAATATAATATTTTATTTTAACTTATTTTTAGTTAATTATATCTTTTAATAATTTAAATTAATCTCAACCATCTTTCCCACCGTCACTCAATTTCATTTTCTTCACCTACTTAGCTTACAAGCAAATTAAATGAGATAGACCAGTAGGAAAAAAAAATTAGAGAAAAAAAAATTAGAGAATGAGAGAGCTGCAAGCAGAAAAACAGATAAAGTGTCGTGATTGGAGGTATAAATAGAGTTATGAGTATAATCAAATGCTAGTGAAAGAGAGGAGGTTATGGCCAAATTGGGGTGGACATATGTTCGGCTGGGTTGATACAATATAATAAAGAATTTTGTGTTTGTCTAAACTTGATCTGACTTTAATATCGGTTCTCTATATTTGTCCAAGTCCAGCCCAAAAAATAATTATAAATCACAAGTTTACTCATCATGCTCTATGTTAAAAAAATAAAATATTTTATAATTAAATTCAATCACACATTATATTTCTTAAATAAATGTATTGACATCATTATAAATTGAAGGATTTTGTGTATAAATTAAAGAATTTCTTAAATAAATCCAATCACACATTATCACAAATGTGAGTTTCAATAAAAATAAAGTTTACATCCAACAAAAAATATATATTTTAATGTATTATAATTAATTAATTGAATAATGGGCCGGATCGAGTTAAAAATATAAATTCCAAACCTAACCCATTAATATATCAGGTTCAAAATGTTGGTCCAATCTGACCTTATAGGTTAAAACAACCTTCCCAAGTCTTAAAAAATAGGACTGAGTCAGACGGGTTGGGCCGATGAACGAGCCAATGTACAACCCTATAGCCAAAGGAACCCTATAGCCAAAGGAAGAGAGAGATTGGGGCTACCTGTGGGAACTTGTGAACGAAAGTTAGGATGGCTGACAGAGATAGTAATGGTGACAACCAAGGATGGAGCATGATGGGTCACCGCTATAAGCAGCTCTTTGTTGTGCCTGATATTCCGTTAAAACGATGTCGTTTTGTGATTTTTTTTTTTTCTTCTTTTATGTAAAATAAACTCAAACGATACTTGTCTCTCGAGATTGAAAAGAACACTAAATGTTAAAACGATGTCGTTTTATCATTTTCTTTTTTTTCTTCTTCTTTTCTGTAAAATTGTAGAGGGGGTTCAAGGTTATAGAGGTAATTAGAGAGGCAAAACTATGCTAATGGTCCAACAATGGTGGATGTGGCTGGAGAATGAGTGATAGCAACTATCTGGGAGTTAGAGAGTGTGTAGCTGGGTGAGAGTGAAACAAATGGCTCAAGGAGAAATGTATGGCAGTACCAAAATGGGCAACATCTCCTCCGAATCCCCAAAATTCCTCTTCTTGAACCTTGTGAAGTGGGTCCTATTTATAGGCTTTTCCTTGGTGCCAAGAGGACACCAAGTGGCCAAATAAACAGAAGACATGTGTCATAGAGGATCACATGGAATATTCTGTCTTGAGCCACCAGGCTGAAGGCGCCACGTGTCCCTCTACATGTACCATGTACTATCTGTTTGCCTCCGCAACTATCTTTTTGAGCCTCAACAAATGTAGTTGCAACGGGAGTGTTTAGCGTTGCAACTCCCTCTGAGCCTTAGCAAGTGCAGTTGCAGCGGGAGCGTTTGCCTCTGCACTTGCCTTTTTAGCTTGAACCTCAGCAAATGCACTTGCAGTGGTGAACCTTGCCGCTACACTTGCCTTCTTAGTTCTATTTGGCCAATACATACATTCTCAGGACTCCATTAGCCTGCTATCGGCTATGTTTGTGTTCATCTCAGCGAAGCCTCCAACCTTAACCACCTAACCACAAACTCCCCAGCTTTCTAGGACGAAGGCCACAACCAAGCCTGCTATCAGCTATGTTGTGCCTTAATACCAAGTCCAAGTCCCTTATGTTTGGGCTACCCTGCTCCCATTTTCGCGGGATCGCCGCGATAAAACTGGTATCTCTGGGCCTGCTATCAGCTCCAACCAGTAAGTCTTGGTGCCTGCTATCGGCGCTAAGTTATATGAACTTTGGGGCCTGCTATCAGCCCTAGACTAGTAATGCCTTGGGGCATGCTATCAGTGCCAAACATTAGCCTTTACTTGCAGAGGGAGACACCTTTCTCAAAGGCTGCTATCACCTTGGCAGGATATTCCCTTTGCAACTTAGTTGCTACGGTCGTAGTTATTGCGGTAATCATTTCCCGCGGCAAGTTTAGACGGCAGGACCGGAAATATATTAGAGATGGCAGCGCTGGTAGAATGCCTCCGCAACTTGAGCGCTGCAAGTACTGCCTCTGCAACTTAGTTGCTTCGGTTTTCTCCTTCCCTCAACAACTCTAGATGGTTGTGGTATTGACATTACTTGGAATGACGGTACTAAGATAAAGTGCCTCCGCAACTTGGCTGTCACAAGTGTTGCCTCTGCAACTTAGTTGCGTCGGCTTTCTCTTTCCCTCAGCAATTTCAAATGGTGACAGAACCGAAGATATTAGGAATGGTGGCACTGAGGCAAAGTGCCTCAGCAACTTTCCAGCTGCACATGTCCCTTCCGCAACTTCACCGCTGTAGGTGTTGCCTCTGCAACTTGACTTAGGCGTTTTCCTTCGTGAAGTCCACTTGGACCCGTGGCGGGTCGGACCTGCGGCGGGTCAGACCTGCTTCAGCCATTGTTAGCCCACTTCCCTTGGTTTTAACCCATGCTCCTTTTTCATTCCTGATTGCCTCTTTGGGGCGACCTCATTGCTTAAGCCCATACTTAGTTCAGGGTTTAATTTCAGACCCTCTACAAAAATAAATTCAAACATACTTGTCTCTTGAGATTGAAAAGCATACCTATTAGTCCAAGGAGAGATCTAGGGGGAGACCGCACTCTAAAAAAATATGCAAAATATTAAATATTATATTATATTAAAAAGTTTAAAATTATAAAAATTTTCTGGTGACAACTGGAATGAAAGTTGGCGGTGGCTAGTAGTAATGGAAAAATTCAATTTTTTTTTCCTTATTAATAATTTTATTTGAGAGTATAATAGTATTAAAAAAAAAAATCATCACATATAAGATAACTAACCATATCTCTGTTGTGTATTTAAAGGCTCTAGCGTTGCCTCGAAGTAATTACCTTGTATTTGAATAGTATTCGTATTGACAAAGATAAGAAAACTCACTACTCTTTATATTTATTTTATATATTTTTTTTCACAATTCAAAATTGAGTTTCTAAAAAACTAAAATAATAATAATAAAATAAAAAGGGTTTAGCTTGTCTCCAGTTAGAGATCAAGAGTGGACCCTCCAGTCCAGTTCGTGGGCTCATTTTTGGGCCCCTTCAATGATCCAAACCGTTCATATTTTAAGATTCGTCAAGTACATCATCCATGTAAAAAATTAAGTTGATCGAATAACGAAAATTATGTATTCGAATCAATTTTGTATAAAAATAGACAGTTTTCCTTATTTGATTGACTTAATTTTTTACATGAATAATATATTCAATAAATTTTAAAATATGAACGATTTAAATAATCGAAGCGGAACCTAAAGTGAACCCACGAACCAAAATCTTGATCTCTAATTAAAGACAAGCCGGAGACAAATAAAAAAACACAATGTCAACAGAAAACCACCACAAGTCTTCTACATCATTACTCACAACAAAAGTTGCATGAAAAACAAAAACAACCACAACCCCAATTACTCACAACAAAAGTTGCATGAAAAACACTACAATATGCATCTCTTAAATGTAGGCAGTACAAGAAAAGTTACGATTTTTATTGTGAAAGTGACGAATTTTTATGATGGTAATTATGATTTATGTGGTGAAAATTTTTAATAGTAAAATTATGATATACATTCTTAAAAAATATGCTTTTTATGATAAAAATTATATTTTATTATGAGTAAAAATTTATACTTTTTTTTTTTATATATATATAAAGTATATATCATACGATAGCCTTTCCCCATTTGTATAGGTCATAAACACAAATTTTTACCCTCAAAAAAATGTCTACTATATACAAGTTATGAGATTTGTAAAATTAATTATAACAAATATAATAACTAAATCGTTTTCAATCATAACTAAAAGAAATAATTTTCGAATCATAATCAAAATAATATCATAATTAGTATCTCAATAAATCTGTTGGCTACATATTTTGAACGAGCCAATTACAATTCGAGCGTGGCGAAATAAGGGTAATATAGAAGACTATTCAGGTCCTCGATCCATGATTGTACACGTGGCAGTTTAGTATTGGTTATTAAAAGATCTGAGTAGCCAGCGGATCAACAAAGGGATACAAAGTGACGTGGCTCCAACGGTACTCGCATTTCAGATTTAAATTTAGGAGGAAGCTTAACTGCAAGTAATGGCGTAATGGAGCTAATTGGGGCAACTGATCGATGATCATGGAGGAGCAGTTCGACGTTGGAAGTACAATCGATGGTCACCCTTGAACAGTATAAATAATAGAGAAGACCCTAGAAAAACCCCCGGACTCAGATCATACAAACAGTCTTACTTTACATATTTTCTTCCCAATTTTTACATTTCCTGTTCTTTAAATTCCTGCTCTTTACATTCCTGTACTTCAAATTCCTGTACTGCATCATTCATAGGAGTAGTTTCAAGTAGATTGTTGCTGTAAACCTCTATGAGGCTGAGTTTGGATCATTGAGTTTTCATTCTAAATGAAATACTTCAATTGCTCTTCATTTAATGTTATTTTACTTAATTTCTCCTAAGTCAAGCCACACAGTAAAAGTCCTCTTCATTGAGGCTGAAAAGAACTAAAACATAATCGTCTGATAATTGGTTAGCAATTAACATTCTGTAAGGACTGATTGATCCTTGCTGGCACGCTCGCATTTACAAAATACCCTTCGAAAGCCAAAAAGCCAACATATATTTTTGGCACGCCCAGGGACTAATTTGAAATGGCTAGACGAAGAAGACAAGGAGAAAATGAACGCTTGGAAGAAGGCGTAGAAGGAGAGGTAGAGAAATACCTAATCCAGAGGAAATGTGGTAAACACATCCTGTGGAAACTCCCATATTATCAGAACCTATGGTCGAACAGACCAGTACTTCAGGACAAGAACCACATGTTCATAGTATTGGACGAAACCAAGGAATTGGACCATCCACTGTTCCATCTACTCATCCAAAAAATCCATGGGATGGCTAGTAGATGCCATGGGACAGCAATTAATGAACACAATAGAAAGGTGGGCAACATCCTTTTTGGATCGAAGAATAACCACCAGCCAACAAACACAAGACACATCGAGAGGAAGTTTTAAATGTCCCTCAACAAAGATTGGCTAGAGATAAACAGCCTATGCAAGTTAATGGACATTCTAATGGTCAAACTAGTAATCAGAACTATGAAAGACCATCGCCTAAGTCTTGGTATGAACCCATTTCGAGGCCTATAGCAGGTCAAAATGCCTCAGTACTCAACAATGAAGTCATACAAATTGGTGGATCTGGCCCAGTACAAGAAACTGGCATAAGAATGGTCACAAATCCCATGTTCGAAAGCCATACCTGTACAAGGGGGTTCACTAATCCCTTATTCGAATTATACCGGGGTTGGAAGGTTGCCTGAAAATGGAAGGGACACACACTGTTCCAGCACCTTTTGCAGGTCCTTTCGCAGGACAGGCTCAAAGAGGTTACCCACACCCCAACAGCAACCTACACCACAGGGACAACCAGTCCCAAATATACCACCTTATGGACCAAGAGGACCACAAGCACAAGTTTGTTCACCAAAATCTTGTGTTTTCCTCTCGTAGTGGTTCAGCAGGCACAAATATGGTCCCTAGGGACCAAATTGCTGATATTGTTAGGGAGATGTGTGGACCAATGGCTCGGGGGGTCTAGACTCCTGTATACGAAAACCATACCCAGAATTGGTAGATAGGGTACATGAATACCCAAGGGGGTTCAGAATACCAGATTTTACCCTTTTCTATGAGAGTGAAACCAATCAACAATAAGCATATTGCTATGTTTGCTGCTCAATGCGGTGAATTTACTAATCATGACTATATGAAACTAGATTATTCCAAATTCTTCTAACTGAGGGAGCATTTGTATGGTACATCAACCTTACACTGGCTCTATTCAAACTTTGGCAACAAATGGAAGAGGCATTTCTGCCCAATTCTTCCAATCGGAGCCAGAGGTTTCCATGGCAGACTTGGCTAGATTGAGTCAAAGGCCTGAAGAAAAGGCTACTCAGTTATTGCTAGATTTAAAAGGACTCGAAATAAAATGTGAGTCATCCTGCCAGAAGCCAGAATTCGTAAGATTGGCTCAAAATGGCTTAGAGTTCAGCTTCGAAAGAAGTTTGACTCAATGAATTCAGAGATTTGATGGAACTAACCTATAAGGGCTAGGTCTGAAGCATTATATAGAGGAGAACAAGATCGAAATAAACATCGTACAAGACATATTATAGTGATCCTAATTATGAGATCGATGTAGCAGAGATTGTGGGCAAAGAACCTGTGATCTGTGAGCATTAATTCATAAGGATACAACAATTGACCAGCAGTTTAAAAAGAAAAAGACCTTCACAGAAAGTACTCTTCGATTTAACAAAGGCAGATGACATTTTTGATCATTTGCTTGCGGCCAACTTCCTTAAGTTACCTAAAGGAATAAAACTGTCATCTCCAGATGAACTTAAGGGAAAAGTATATTGTAAATGGCATAACTCTTGGTCTCACTCGACTAAAAACTGCATTGTTTTTCGAGACAGGATCCAAGAACAAATTCGGAAAGGAAGTTTGAAATTCCTAGCCAAAACAGAAAAAGCCATGGGGATCGACAGTAATCCATTTCCAGAAGTTGGAGAGGTGGCAGCCAATGTCATTGTGTCAGACTTCCAGAACTTGTCATTGACAGAATTGGAAGAAGTCAATGTGCAGATGCATGTTGCTAACCAGACAACCATTAAAAAGGACACTAGAAATCTGCCAGTTATTGGACAAGGTTTCTCACATTATTAGGGAACACTCTGATGAAGAATCACGGATGATGATTCTTAGAAGCAGCAGTAATGCAAAGGATGTGTCCCAGGTGCAGACTGAGTTATAAATGGTTGAAGGGCTTCCAATTGATGGGAAGCAATACTACAGCGATGTGCAGAGACGTCCTAAACCAACCAATGCTTATAACAAAAGGCCGTATCCGGCTAGTGTTAGGTAGCAGCCATTGGTAGTTGAACCAGCAGTCGATAGAATGCATGCTAAAGGCAAGAACCCTTGTATGAGTCCAAGCCACCTAACTACTACAGAATGGAGAGCAGTCATTCTGAAAAAAGACTGGAGAAGAGTTCAGGTTATGGGATCAAAGCCAGAGATTGGCCTCCTAGACCAACCTCACGCAGGACAGAAAGTGGCCACCTTCATCGAAGGCCTGAATCAGGCTCGAAACATGAGGTCAGGACCAAGCAAGTGCCTTCACAGCCAGCTTCGAAGATGGCTTCGAAGGTAGAAAGAAGCAGTTCAACATCTAAGTCAGTAAGTTCGTGGGTACTCGGAGTCCCAGATTGGTTTGTGATGCAGAACAAACCTAGGGAAGTGCCCACTCAGAGAGATT
>JAPPVO010000019.1:170858600-170927805 GCA_030407325.1 Camellia japonica | reverse complement strand
CTCGGCTTCAACGAATCAGACCTGTCTCCGGCTCCTCATCATTATTCGGTTTCAACGCAAATCCTGAGTACCGTTGAGGAAATCACGTTACCCGTTCGGCGGGCTCCTAAACAGTGGATATGGAATTCTTGGTCGTCAAGCTTCCTTCGCCGTATAACCTCATCATGAGGCGAACTTGGTTGCATACAATTCAGGCCGTGCCAAGCACCTATCATCAGCTGCTATGCTTCCCGACCGAGCACGGCGTTGAGCAAATTCGTGGTTCCCGGCAATCCGCACAAGCATCCTATCTCCTTTCTGGAAAGACACCAACGGAGACACAGGTCAACTCCACTGAAGTGTCGAATCGTGACAGTCTCGACGATGTCGGACGGCTCCCTGACGAAAAGCCACGGGACTCTAGGCAATACCAGCAGTAGCTTCCCAAGATGTATGCTTAACTCGTCCGGCTACGCCTACACGTCGGGAAAGTTGCTCCTGGAGGTATTTCCAGATGATAGGAGGCCGGTTGATGGAAAATTAGGCACGCGGCCCTGCTCCTAACGCACTTACGCAAATTCTATCATCAAACCGACCTGTGGGGAATGATATTGGTTCTAAATGGCTCACCATGTACACTTCCCACTTCTGTAATGCAAAGATTCCTGTTTACTCACTGTGCAATCCAGTTCAAAAGTGTTCCAAATAGTCTCCAGATTCGAAGCGCCCTTCATGGATGTCACGATTGGCCAAATCAAGTCTCCGGATTCGGAGCCCCATCGGCGCATGACGTCTTTGGGCCGATAAAGCCTCCGAATTCGGAGCGCCCTTCGTGGATGTCACGATTGGCCAAATCAAGTCTCCGGATTCGGAGCCCCATTGGCGCATGACGTCATTGGACCGATAAAGCCTCCGGATTCGGAGCGCCCTTCGTGGATGTCACGATTAGCCAAATCAAGTCTCTAGATTCGGAGCCCCATCGGCGTATGACGTCTTTGGGCCGATCAAGCCTCCGGATTCAGAGCGCCCTTCGTGGATGTCACGATTGGCTACATAAAGTCTCCAGATTCAGAGCCCCATCGGCGCATGACGTCTTTGGGCCGATAAAGTCTCCGGATTCGGAGCGCCCTTCATGGATGTCACGATTGGCCACCAAGTCTCCGGATTCAGAGCCCCATTGGCGCATGACGTCTTTAGCCCGATAAAGCCTCCGGATTCGGAGCGCCCTTCGTGGATGTCACGATTGGCCAAATCAAGTCTCCGAATTCGGAGCCCCATCGGCGCATGACGTCTTTGGGCCGATAAAGCCTCCGGATTCGGAGCGCCCTTCGTGGATGTCACGATTGGCCAAATCAAGTCTCCGAATTCGGAGCCCTATCGGCGCATGATGTCTTTGGGCCGATAAAGCCTTCGGATTCGGAGCGCCCTTCATGGATGTCATGATTAGCCACATAAAGTCTCCAGATTTGGAGCCCTATCGGCGCATGACGTCTTTGGGCCGATAAAGTTCGGATTCGGAGCGCCCTTCGTGGATGTCACGATTGGCCACAAAGTCTCCGGATTCGGAGCCCCATCGGCGCATGACGTCTTTGGGCTAATAAAGCCTCTGGATTCGGAGCGCCCTTCGTGGATGTCACGATTGGCCAAATCAAGTCTCCGGATTCGGAGCCCCATCGGCGCATGACGTCATTGGGCGATAAAGTCTCCGGATTCGGAATGCCCTTCGTGGATGTCACGATTGGCCAAATCAAGTCTCCGAATTCGAAGCTCCATTGGCGCATGACATCTTTGGGCTGATAAAGCCTCCGGATTCGGAGCGTCCTTCGTGGATGTCACGATTGGCCACATAAAGTCTCCGGATTCGGAGCCCCATCGGCGCATGACATCTTTAGGCCGATAAAGCCTCCAGATTCGGAGCGCCCTTTGTGGATGTCACGATTGGCCACATAAAGTCTCCGGATTCGGAGCCCCATCGGCGCATGACATTTTTGGGCCGATAAAGTCTCTAGATTCGGAGCCCCATCGGCGCATAACATCTTTAGGCCCAGACTCCGAATTCGAAACCTATCGGCGCACGACATCTTCAGGCCGATAAAGCCTCCAAATTCGGCTGACCAAATAGTGTCACCAAGCGATGCCCAAGGGCCAAGTAATATTCCAAATTCGGAGCGCCCTCCAGAATGAAAACATTTACATATCGAAGCAGGGATATGTAGGTTGAACCAGTAATACCGCATGAACAAGACAAAATGTTCCAGCATTCAAAATAAGATGCTTAATTCAGCATACAAAAATTCAGAATGAGATAAACTTTTAGAATGAAACATTTTGTTCGATCAAACAGTAATTACAAAAAATGCAATCTGCGTTCAAAGCATTACAATGTCTATACGGCATCGCGTTGGTACAAGCGACAGCCCCGAATCAACGCCCGCTGATCAGAGAGCACCCGCAACTTGAAATGCTTTGATCTGACCGCGCTTGAATCCACGAGTCACAACGACGATATAATCACCCTTGAGGCGGGGACCTTTGACACCATAGACAATGTCAAGGCCAAGATCCAAGACAAGAAAGGAATTCCCCACGAAAACAGTAATGCTCAACGGTCGCGGCGCTACGTCGGCCTCATTTCTCGGTCGCGATTGCGGAGAGCTTCGCCTTTGCTGTTTCTCCCTTCGAGGTGATCTGCCTTGACGACTTAGAGGCTGACGTTTTTCCCATTTTTTGAACGCCCTACCTCCCGCGAGAATGGATTCTCTGCTGCGATTCATTGCAATGTCAAGCTCAGCCAGAGTCCGAGCTTCTCATCTGCTACTGAAGAAAAACTCCATTCGACATTCACACTTATCCAACCCCATGCAACAAAATCGTTTTAAATCAAGTCTGAGCACAGTAAGCGAAGTCACTGGAGCGAAAAATCTGAGGCAATTTATTTCTAAAATCCTTGCAGTGGCCCGAGGCGATTTCATTAACATTGAATTCCAAAAGACGGACGTCGACCGATGTTGGCCGTAGCCACTCCATGTACCAATCTTTGGCCTTTTTGTTTTTGGAGTTAAAATAGTCTAATTATATAAACGGCAATTATAGATGGGCTGACCGTCTTCGGATTCGGAGCTCCTGGTACATGGCACCTTTGGGCCGGATAAGCTTCCAAATTCGGAACCTTATCGACGCAATTGACCTTGCGTGACACGCCAAAAATATATTTAGCAAAGAATGCTCATGACAGGCCGGCATGTAACCGTTCGAAATTAAAGCGCCTAGTTGATTCGAGCCGGTCAATGTTTATACAATGAAACGCATGCAAACACGTGTGTGCTGAATGAAATTTACAAAGAAACATTTAAAATAGAACGTTTTATTCAATCAGGCAATAATTACATAGTTATGAACGCGACCTGCGTTCGAACGTTACATTGAATATTTTTATACGGCGTTGGCCTCATCCTCACTCTGCTCGACTTCAAAGGCGGAAAACGGAAAATGGTTACGTTGGTATAGTGGCAATGCCGAATCGACTCCCGCTGCTTGGAGAGCTTCCTCAGCCTGAAGCGCCTTAATCCAACCATGCTTAAATCTACGATTTTCGCATCGGTAAACTTCCTTGGCGAGCTTTTCCTTGGTCTTCTGTATCCCTACTTTCCGACCATCGTGGAAGCCTTTTTCATAGGCCCTCCCCTTCGCGGATTCCATCGCGAACATGCTCGCCGTATCGCGATCGTGAGCGCGGTACTGATAAGCCACTGGGTGACCCTTTCTTCCACGATTGGGTTAGCCTGTCCGACAGGTTATGCCTGAACGGCCTTGACCTTCCTTAGCTCACGCTCGGCCGCTTCCGAGCGAGCCTCCAAACTCCGGATGCGTTCATCCCTCTTCTTTATTTCTCGGCGGGAAGCATGTAGACGCATGCCAATTTTGTAGGCGGTATAAAGCCCCTTCACCGCACCGTGAATGCCTTTACGAAACACTTCGAAGTCCTGTCGACCCATCATCGACTGCTGGACCTCAGGAGGAAAAATCTGTCGAGCAAATTCGACTGCCACACTTGAATCTCGAACGATCGAGTTCGCTTCTGTCATGGGCCTATTCCCCACAAAGACTGCAAAACTCAATGGGCGTGGGTTCTCACCCGGTTCCCTTCCAAAACGGGGTTACGGGGATTTGCCCTGTGGCTCATTGTCCCTCTTGGGCGACCTACTTTGACAAGAAGATTGACGCCTCTCCCGATCCCTCGAAATCCTACCTCCTGAGCGCGAAGGTTCGTCACTTCGATTCATGTCTCTTCCTAGCTCAGCTAGCGTCCTCGCTTCCCCTTTGCTGTTAAAGAAGAGTCTATTCAACATTCGCGCTTGTTTATCCTTCTTCAAAGACCTGGACTGAGTTGCTCACTGAGCACTTAAATAGGACCTTCATTCATTGACTCCTGTAAGGGCAGCGCCTCCAAGGCAATCTCATTAATATCGAAACCTCAACAGCCCGAGGCCGACCGAGTCGTACCCCCATCAAATACTGATATAGGCAGTCTTAACTTCCACAAGGGCAAATTTATGAAGCAGCTGGGGCAAGGGCAGATTCATCAATCTATTCGGCTTGAGTGCCGTAGCCGCTTCACGAATACACTCATCAATATTGTACTATTCGGCGTTTCAAATTCATGAACCAGCTGGGGCAAGGGCAGATTCATCAATCTATTTGGCTTGAGTACCGCAGCCGCTTCACGAATACACTCATCAATATTGTACTATTCGGCATTTCAAATTCATGAACCAGTTGGGGCAAGGGCAGATTCATCAATCTATTCGGCTTATGTGCCGCAGCCGCTTCATGAATCGATTTATTAGTCCTATTCGGCACAAAGTGTCGATTTGTTCGGATAAATTGAGATTAAGCTAATATAATGACCAAGATTACACTGTTATCCAAAGTAGTGGAAGGCAAAACCCTTCATTAATATCAAAAACTGCGTACAAGTAACAGTGAAACGGGAAGGAAATTTTTATTAATAAATTGAGCTCAGATAGTAACTAATTTATACATGAAAATTACCTTGAATCCACTAAACAAAAACGTACATTGAAATTAAAGATACCAAATAAAACTAGAATGTCTCCCACATCAATCCTCGGGATCAGACTCAAGTGGCTCAACGTCCACTTGCTCGTATGGAATTGGCAAGGCCGATGTAACTCCAGCGGCAGCAAGAGCTTTGAGCCACCCATGTTTGAATCTCTGATTCTCGAATTTGGGGACCTCGTTTACGTATTCCTTCAAGGTGGCGCTCTTCCCAACTTCTAGCGCCGTAGAAGCTACAGATTCGACTTTTTCCTTGGCCGCCTTCAATTCTTCTAACTCGGCCTCTGCCTTGGAAAGCGCCTCCTGGGCTAACTTGAGCGACTCCTGGCTCGCGTTCGCCTTATCCTCGGCTTCGGATCTGAGCTGGTCAGCAGTCCGAGGCCTCTCATTTTCAGCTTCGGCTCGAACACTTTCCATTGCGGCCCTCATCGCCTCGAACTCGGCCCTGCTTCTTTCACCTTCAGCTTCAAACTTTAAGCGGCCAATTCTTTCAATGGCATCACGCTGCCGGCGGCCTAGTTCAGCTATCCTTCCAACCGTCTGCAAAACAAGTTTGGATTACCACATCAAGCAACATCATATGCAAACCAAACCAAACGAGCAAAAAAGAAAAAATCGTATACATACCAGAAGGGCCAACTAGGCAGCGAACGCTATAGCTACCAAATCCGACTCATCTTGAAAGGTGGCCTTGTCAGCCGGTAGCGAAACAGAGGCGGCCAAGCTCAACGCCACGGCTGGATCCTTCATGGCAGATGCGTCAGAGGGGATTGGCATGTCTTTGATCTTTGGTTGAACAACGAAGGGGACAACCACGTCGGATTCCTCTAAGCGAGGCCGTTTGTCAGCAGAGCTATCCTCTGAGCCGGCCTCTCCCTCGGCAGAACATTTTTCGCCCCGCTCTTCTGAAACCAGTCGTTCTTTCGTAACTTGCTGTTCAGCCCCCTCCGTCTCGGCCACAACAACTTACGCCGTCTCTTCTCCAGTAACCGGTTGAAAAGATTCAATCGGGGCAGGCTCAGAACGAGCGGCCTCGGCTTTCTTTCGAGCGGCCATTCGCTCGGCATTTCTCTTTCTCGCCATCTGCGTGAGATTCTCCCCAGCCATGCCTTCTGAAAAAGTGCCGAGAATGTCTCCCAAGTTTGTAAAAATATTTCCGAAGGAAAACTCCGCCCGACCCGAAGTGGACGGTGAGTTAGGCTGGTTAAGACCGGCTGCCTCAAACGCTGATTTCAGAGCTCCGTCGACCTCTTCGGCCTCGGCGGCGAACTCCTTCCTTAATTTGGCATCTACCTCCACAACCGGCTCTAAGCCTTGCTCTGAATCAGAAGCTTCGAGACCAATTTGCCTAAGGGTCTTGAAACTGGGGAAGACAAGAGCCGTAAGGTGTTGTTCGCCGGTTGGGATCGGGATGTCGTCTACGGCCGAGAACGTAGTGTAGGTAGGCTCATACCGCAGAAGAATATGGGCAGCCCTCCCTTGCTTCTGTACATTTGGACGGCCAAAGTACTTTAGTGCAATTTTAATTTCCGCAAGGACTGCGTCATCAGCCGAGGTCAAAATCCTCTTCAACTTATTGCCTGCAAGAACAAAGGGTAAGGTTTAGAGAAAAAGCCGCATAAAAGAAAGACCAACAAACAAGGAGTTACACGGCAACCTGGTTCACCCCTCCGTCTGGGAATAGGGTCTAGGCGATCTTCGCCTTCGCCGAACTCCCAGTTGCCTCGGACATTGACCATTACATCGTCAACTCATTTGCCAGAGCTGGCAAGCATCGTTACCAAGTGATGGTCGGTGTCCTTGGCCCTAAGAAAATAACGCCCGACCCGACCCGACCGAAGGATTTAGCTAAAGCATAGCAGTGCCGAATCACCGGAATGCCAAAGTTGATCCTGAGACGCCGGTTCAACTTTACGATTCCCATTACGATTCGGAAAAAATTCACATTGGATTGCAAAGGAATCAGACTCCAATAACGGAGGACGGCCCTGAGAAATGGGTGTAAGGGAAAGTGAACTCCGCCCTCCGCAATAGACAGGAGAGGGAAGACGATTGTATTTTGGTCATCCCTCTCCATATCAAGGGTATTGTCCGTTACCAGAGAAAGATGGACATCCTCAGGGATAGAAAAATGTCGTCGGAACCCAGAAATTCGACTCTCGGAAAGGAGGTCTTTCAAATGCTTAGCCATTCTAGTAAGGACCCAATGATATTCTAAAACAAAAATAAAAGCGGAAAATAGGATTGCAATGAGAAGAGAAGAAAACTTACGAAAGGCAAAGGAGACAGGGAGAGAACGGATAGGAGTTGCAGAAAATGCGTCGAAGAAGAGATACCGACTGGTAGTCCAGGAGGTTCAAATATTCGAAAAAGCATGTTTTCGAAGGGACTTAAGTTTCAAATCGTAATAAATGCGAGAGAAGCACGAATGGGGCGGGAGAGCGTTACAGTCACCAAAAAACACGTACGCATTCTGACACGCATCGGGAAGAGGATTAACCGCCGAATTTTTGACTTCTAGCCAAACACGCCGACTAGCTGATGCTAGCGAGGTGTTTGGGAGGCAATTTTGGGAGCCGGATAATTGGAATAATCAAAAGCGTACTCTAGAAGACAAATATTACACAGCTCTACCTTGCACGATAAGGATGCCGAATATAATAAATAGGTCGAATAGATACTGGACTATGGAGCCGAGTAAATAAGAGGATAATAAGTGACAAGTGGGCCTGGCCATGAGGCCCAGGAAACAGGTATAAATAAAGGAACAATAGACCAAGAAAGGCACGTGAGAATTATTGTGCTTAACTTAGAATACAAGCATTCTTGAGTGTAAAGACTGACTTGTTCGTCGGAGTGCTAATTCCGGCACCCCCGACTGGAGTGTTTATTCCTTTTCAGGTGACCATCAACGGATCTTGAGCGCTCCCAGGATCAGAAGAGTATTTCCAAACCACTTCTCCACAACCAATTTGTCATTTTTACCAGTATTAACTGGAAGGCTCGATACCTATAATCTATACCACCTTTCAAGACTTACCACCGTATTTATCCCAAAACCATTCCATGAAAACTTGTTGGGTTTAATTTTTTAAGAATAAAAATGGGTTTCTCAAAATGTAAAATTACACATTTGGACAATTTGCATGATAGAAGTTTTGGATTTTCCCTCATTCTCTAACAAATCCCACATTACAAACAAAAACCTAACACTCTAATATAACACTCCAAAAAACTCCTTTGTGTACTTTTTCCAAATGTAATAACGTAACACTTAAAAAAAACTCTTTGGTGTACTTTTCCCAAACGTAATGCTCTAATGTAATACAAAAAAAAAAAAGTTTCATTAGTGTACTTTTCTCAAACGTAACACTTCAATCAGTATAATTCCAAACGTAACATTTCAATGTAACATACTCCAATGTAACACATGTACTTTTTTTCAAACGTAACACTCACAGTTTGAAATTATACATTTGCCCAAAATTTACTAAGGAATATTTGTACTCCTTTTGGAATAGTTTGAAGAATCTCACATTCTTTTTTTTTAGTGATACATTGGAGTGTTACGTTTAGAAAAAAGTACATTAAGAAGTTTTTTTTGGTGTTACATTGAAACGTTACGTTTGGAAAAAGTACACCAAAAAGTTTTTTTTTTTTTTTTTTTTGTGTTACATTAAAGTGTTACACTAAATAATTTTTTTAGAGTGTTATATTGCAGTGTTACGTTTGAAAAAAGTATACTAAAAAATTTCTATGTGTATATTAGAGTATTATATTAAGGAGTTTTTTTGGAGTGTTATATTACAGTATTACGTTTGAAAAAAATACACTAAGGAGTTTTTTTGTGTGTTACATTAGAGTGTTACAATAAGAAATTTTTGTGTGTGTTACATTGGGGTATTACATTAAGAAGATTTTTTGGAATGTTATATTAGAGTGTTACGTATGGAAAAAATACAGTAAAAAGTTTTTTTCTGTTACATTAGGGTATTATACTAAGATTTTTTTTTAAGTATTACTTTGGACTATTACGTTGGAGTATTACAGTTTGAAATTATACATTTGACCAAAACTTACCAAGCTGTTTTTGTACTTCTTTTGAAATGTTTGAAAAATCCTACATACTTTTAGAATGTTTAAAGAATCCCATATTTTAAGTCATTTTTGTATCGCTTTTGAAAGTTTTCCAAATAAAAAAGATTTTTATATAAAAATTCGTCACAAATTTGATTTTTATATATTGTGTACCTTACATTTCTAGCACAAAAGAAAAAAGATAAGAAACATAATAAAAATAAGGGTATAATCGTAAATCTAATTTTTAATTAATATACTAAATCTACCTTCCAAAATCAATGTGACTAATTGGTTTATAAAAAAATTCTTAGGACTAGATGGATCACTGTTCCTCAAAATGAAATTTATAAGTAAATTTTTCATAATTTTATAATACATGTATTTTTAAATAATTATTAATTAAAAATATTTAATTAATATTTGATATTAAAAAAGTTGAGTGTGACCGTTGTTTCTTTTCTTTTTGATAGTTTGCCATTGCCAAATGAACTTTTTTTTTTTTTTTTGACTGGGAACAGGCTAATTTAGTAACTTTTTGGCTATTTGACTAAAATATGAGCTAAAAAAAACTAGTATGTTTGGGATGACTTTTTGGCTTTTTACGAAAAGATGTGCAAAAAGTAGAGAGAAAAGAGAATCTTTGACTTTTTTGTATGGGTTGTTGGCTTTTTGACTAATTTAGTAACTTTTTGGCTTTTTGACTAAAAAAGATGGTTCCCAAACGAGGCCTGAATAATTAAAAAATCCACCATTGAAGCAATTGTTCAACTGAAATTAAATTGCAAGACACCTTAAAAGAATTATTAAAAAAATTATATAATATTTATATGAGTGTAGATTTTATATGATGTGGATCCTAAACCCATCTATCTACCTATATATTATCTATACTATTATTAAAAGGGAACATGAACTTTGGTGTCTTGAAGTCATTCTTAAAAAACTTTTCTCAATTTTCCCTAAAATGACCTTAACTTCTTACACTTACATCAATTTTAATTAGGGTTAAAATGATAAATTTAAACAGTAATTCCACCTCCCACTTCCCACTCTCCACACGTCTGAAGCAGTTACAACATCTTCCTTCAATTGCATTTTGCATCTTCCTTGGTATTCTTGACAATTTGAAACAGTAACATATATCGAAGGAGCTTGCTCACGGGGATACTTCCCAACAGCCCAATCAGCCCAAGAATTGGCCCTATCCTCCTCAGCATCTTCTGTGAATATCATGATCTCTGCAGTGTTCCTCTGCCTCGCTTCCTCTCCCCAACACCAGCACACCTCCACCACTACCGTTGCCGCATTAACAACAACAACCACCTACATTATCAACCTCTCCACAACAGAATGATGCAGTTTTGTTTTGGATGGTATACATAGGAACAGTTTCTTACAGTTGCAGTGTGTATGTGATCTTCCCTATTTAATTTGGTAAGCATTTCCCCTACACCCTCTCTGTTTTTCTTTTCCCACTGAATTTCTAAATCACCGGTTGATATGTTTATCAAAATGAGGAATTGTCAGTTGGGTTTCTCCTTCGGGTTATCGTCGTCTTTCGGGGAAGAAGAAATCTCAATTTGGGTCTGCAAATTACGGCCTACAAAACTCAAACATTCCTAGCGGGAAAGAATCTTCGTTTGGGTTTTCATTGGGTCTCTCTTTGCAATGAAATTGAGTATTGGGGAATTATATTTCAGAGTTGTTGTCATGTTTTGACGTTCTCTGTTGCAAAAAAAGAAAAATGGGTTTTGTGCCATTTTCTTTATTTTCACAAAAGAGATAATGGAGAAGACACTGTAACAAAAAAAATTAATGGAGAAGACATGGGAGTAAAGTCCCTTATCATATTTGTAACTATTCTTAAAAAAAACCTTTGTTTTTTCATATGGTTGTTTTCAACTGTACAAGGAAAGAAGCACTACCACCTCTTTTAAATTTTCTAATTTTAATTAATTATGTTCTTTTGTGGTTTTATCTATGATTTGTTGCTCTGTGAGTAACTATCAACTACATGTCGTACATAATGTATGTGAATTTGTGTTGTCTGGGTTGAGTTTATGTTTGTGTTTCTTTGATTACTGTGTCTCTTTTACACTAAATATGAATTAAGAACCTAAAAATTAATTTAATGAAAATACAAAAAACACTGCTTTTTTTTTTTTACCCAAAAATACACACACACACAAAATTAAGAACACTGAATTTATTTATTTATTTATTTATTTATTTATTTTTTAAAACACACACACAATGAAACTTTTTAATGAAGAAAAAAAAATACATAATAGTGTTCTCACAAAAGTAAACAAACAAACAAATCAAATTATAAAAAAGCTGAATTTATACATAAAAAGAAACAGTAGCTTAAAAAGTGAAAGAGGAAAAAAAATTCAAAACTATTTAAGTCTCCAAAAAATTGCACATACGTGTGAAACTGTTTAATTAAAAACCTAAACATACAGAAAATACTGATTTTTTTTCAAAAACAGACACACACAAAATTATGAGCACCGATTTTTTTTTTTTCTCCAAAAACACACACAATGAAAGTTTTTAATGAAGAAAAAAAAATACATAATCTATTTTGAATCAATATATTTTTTTCTCCACAGAACCTAATTACATAATGAAACATTTTATTGAAGAAAATAAAAATATAATTAACAATACTACACTTACATTGTAGGATAAGTAGTAGATATATATTTCGGATAAAGAGAATCATGAGATTGCAATGTTCTTGAATAGTATTTCTCCCAACAAAAAAGAAAAAAATCATTGAACAAATAAAAGGGAAGATTTTATAGTAAATAGAGAGAGAGGTGAAGATGAAAGAATTTTGGTAACATGATACCGTAGATTTTATGCAAGTCGTTATCAATTTAGATTTATGACAATATGGAGCATATTCTTCGCTCACATGTTACCAAGAGGGGTCAAAAATGGTTTCAGAGAGGGGTCTCAATTTTGATATCAACATTTGTGTTTGTGTGTTTACAATTTATGTTTTCAAAAAATTAGGTTGTTTGATTGCTTAATTTTGTGTGTGTGTTTTTCTTAAAAACAATTCAATGTTCATAAAAATTGTTTTATTTCAAAAAAATTAAAAACAAATAAGTCTTTTTTTTTTTTGGGTTTATTATTTATTTTTTACTGCAACTGTTCCAAGAATATGGGTTCCTATTTTGTTATTTTGTGTGTACCATTATTACTTACACTTTTTATTTTCTTCATTAAGAAGTAAAAGAAAAAAAAGTATGTTAATCGATTTGTTGGAGAGAAAAACTGACTATTATTTTCCTTCGTTTATATTTTTGGCAGGTTGCTTTATAACTTTGTGTTGTTCAGAATAAACTTTTCGGATTATTCTCTATCGACACCTAATTGCTTTGACGGTAAGTGTTCTATTGCTTCAGTTTGTAATGCTTCAAATATATAACTTCTTTTTCTATGATTGAAAAAATCAAATATGTAATTTCTTTTTTATTTTTATATATATGCTTGAATTTTTTTTTTTTTGGGTTTATTATTTATTTTTTGCTGCAAGTGTTCCAAGAATATGGGTTCCTGTTTTGTTATTTTGTGTGTACCATTATTACTTACACTTTTTATTTTCTTCATTAAGAAGTAAAAGAAAAAAAAGTATGTTAATTGATTTCTTGGAGAAAAAAACTGACTATTATTTTCCTTCGTTTATATTTTTAGCAGGTTGCTTTATAACTTTGTGTTGTTCAGAATAAACTTTTTGGATTTTTCTCTATCGACACCTATTTGCTCTGACTGTAAGTATTCTATACGAATATTGAGTTTGTAATGCTTGAAACTTGAATAATTCTAAAAAAATTCTATTGCATGAGTTTGTAATGCTTCAAATATATAATTTCTTTTTCTATGCTTCAAAAAATCAAATATGTAATTTTTTTATTCTATCTTTATTTTTATTTTTATTTATATGTAATTTTTTTTATATTTATTTATATGAATTTTTGTTGTATAATTTTTTAGTTAAAATTCATGAAAGTTTGGCCAAATCTCATGAAATTTGGAAAAATCCATGGGTGGCCAAAATTCAAAGAAAGTTGTAGGTGTCTAATCTTTTTTATTGTAACTTTTCTAAAAAAACCTTTGTTTATTCATATGTTTGTTTTGAAGTGTATTTTTTTGATAAGAAAGAATTTAGTGGTCCCAAAATTTCATATGATTTTTTTATATTTATTACGTAATGAGTTTGTGATTGTCAGAACAAATAACTTCTACAGTCGTGTTTTATTAATACTTATCTTCTACTTCTCTTTTGACTGTAAGTATTTTTAATTCTATTTTTTATTTTTTTTATATTTAATCGAATGTTTGAAAAATTTATATTCAGTTTGTTTTTAAATCATATCTCAAGTTGCACACGCTTTGGCTCATCATTACTAGGTAATCTCTTTCACTTGCAATTTTATTTAATTCTCCACAAAATGAGATTAGTACTTAAAATAATATGCATTATAAAAATATAAAAACAAACATATGAAAACACTTACATAAAAATATAAACCTTATTATATTGTGAGAATACGAGTTGCATTGTGAATATACTATTACTGCCTCTTACATAATTTTATATAATGTAGGCACATTTTAAAGATAGCCGGATTTCATCTACGTAAGTGTTAGTTTGCTAACAATCTTACGAAAAATGAATCACGATTACCTTGACACATCAAATTTGAGACATGTACAACAACAAAATCGTGAACGACGTCGTTTATACCTACAACAGAGGAGGCAACGCTCAGCTTCGGAACCAAATGCTCAAACTGAACAACCACAAAGAGAATTCGAACAGTTACGCCTTCAAAACTTAAGCACTGAACAACGCTCAGCAAGATTGGAGCAACGTCGTCTTGCTCAGCGCAGGCGAAGATTGTTTATTCGCGAAGAAGGGTTGCTTTGAGAAATTCAAAGGGAAAGTTGGCGTAATTATGCTAGACAAAGGAGGGCTGCTTTGACTATTGAACAACGCGAACAACAACTTGCAAGGCGACGAATAAATTATCGACAAAGAAGGCAAATATCTGAAAATCTCGAACAAACTTCTCATCCAAATCAAGTACATAATATGACGAATGCACAAACAAGTAGTAAGTATTCAAATGTTATAAACATTATTTTTTTTTTGTAAGCTTTTACACTTTTGACATTAATATTCATTTAATTTATTATTTATAATTTTAACTGTTAGGATGCATGTTAAACTTTTTCGATGCAATCCCAAGAAGAAATAGAACAGGATGGCGTAGACCGCGAGCAACAGTTTTGCCAACCATTCACGAAGAAGGCAATTTTGTAGCGATCCCGGTTCTTTCTCCTTTGGGTGTTTGTATCCGGACTTAGTTCCGAGGATTCCGGTTGTTGTTTTGAGCTGTTTCTATCCTTCAATTCTTTAAATTTGGGTTTAGAATGTTTTGGGCAGGTTGGTTGCAGATTGGTTGAGTTTAGGAACCGAGTCTGCCTGTCCAGTTTTTGACTTGGTCGCTCGAGCGAGCTTATCTTCGCTCGAGCGAGGATTTTGTTTTTGGTCCGTCGCTCGAGCCAGCCTTTCTTTGCTCGAGCGAGCGTTGCGTCTAGTACTTAGACCTGAGAGCAGTGTTTGTTGGCTCGAGCGAGCTTCTCTTCGCTCGAGCGAGGTCTGTTTCTTGTGTCTGGTCGCTCGAGCGACCAGGTCTTCGCTCGAGCGAGCCTGTCCAGTTTATAAACTCAGCAGCGGGGAAAAATAATATTTTTCTCCTTCTTTCTTTCTTGAAACCCTAGCAGCCGAGAGTCTCTCTCTCTAAACATACTCTCTCTCTAGATTTCATCTCTTTCTTCTATAAATCCATCCTAGGTCCTTTGTTAAAAAGGTAGAGGAGAGTGAGGGCTACATTTTAATCTGAAGAATTGTGGATTTGGAGCACTTGGATTTCGGGTCAATCTTCTCCATTTGGCTTTGAGGTAGGGATTCTCCTTGTTTCTTTTCAATACTCCATCTATAGATAGACATGTGGTAGTTTTTGTATTGCATAAAAACAGTATATCATGTTGGATTTGTTAAAAATCATGAGGTTGAACCTTGGGTTGACTGTTGGAGTTGGGTTTATTATCATTAGTTATGGTTTAGGCTAATTGGGGTATTAATTAGCATGTTGTTGTTGAAAGGAGAGAAAACCCTAATTTTATTTGATTTAATAAATTAATAGAAGGGTTTTGATCGTTGGGCAAATACTTATGTATTTTGGGTCTTCAATGTGATCATTGTTGTTTGTTGTTAATAATTGAGCCTTTTAGGTCAATATTGAGAAAGAGGGAGGAAAACCCTAGTTTAATGATTATAACTTAATTTGCATAATTAAATTGGAGTGGCTTGGAAAAGAATGTAATGGGTTAAAATGAGTTATGGCCTTATTGTCCAGGGAACTGAATTTGTGAAGGCAAAAGGTATGAGAGTTGGATTATTGTAATGTGAGTGTTGAACACACATATGTGGAGGTTGTATCTTTAACTGCCATGTTAGTTTTGTTGAAGGGTTTGTGGTCTCATGATAATTGAGTCTGTTAATAGATGTACAACATACCTGCATCTAGAGGTTTTGTCCTTGGTCATCGGTGGAGGATGACACGGTTGTGTTGAATTGTTGTGTTGAATTGTTGTGTATGCATTACACCATTGATTGTTTGTGTATATGACGTTGTGTTTATATGCATTACTTGTGTATGGGAGGAGATAGGGGATGTACTCCACGGTTTAGGGGAAGATAGGGGATGTACCTCTAAACCGGTTGATGATTATGGGAAGATAGGGGATGAACCCAGGGTTGTAGCTCATATGCGCACCTATTGCAGAGATATAGCTTTTATGCTTATCTATTGAAGTGTGATACAGCTCATATGCTTGTCCACTGAAGTGTTTTGTTGATATGATACATCACTAAAATGTGTATCAGTTGTGAAGTACGGAAGTGGTTTTTGTGAGATTGATACGATACCAACATGTGTATTCGTTATGTTATCAGATATGTTTAACTTGATTTGTTATTCCTGTTGAATTGGAAATATTGTTAATAAGAGATGAAACCCCTGTTGAGTTATTTGGCCAGGTTCTGAGCCATAAATGGAAGGTGAATTGTGCCATAGACTATGTGTCATAGGCAATGTAGACATTCGTGTCATGAAATTGTAAATGGGTTATCTTGTGTTAATCACGTATCAGTTGCTACCCCTTGTCTTTTAGAAGTGTAAAGAGAATCAAACATTTTAGAAATATGTTCTAGAAAGGCACATCTGTTGTATGTGTGGAAATTGGAGAATAGTAGTGGTCTTAGTGAATTTATTTCCTAAGTAATTGCTTATGTATAAAAGATTGGGAACGGGGTTAATGAAAGGAAAAAGGGAAAGATGAATCGCTTATAGCGTTGAATGAAATAGTTGTTTTTGAGAAAATTTTATATATATATATATATATATATATTTTGTCTAAACTGTCACCTTACTATTCTAGTACGAGAATGAGTGTGCATGATCATAGCTATCTGTAATGTTGTTATTGTCGAGGATCATGTTGAGATCCCTACTGGACTATATGTTCATCCCACGTTGTTGAATCTTTTTCAGGTGTTTAGCAGGATGTGCTACAAGATTTGGATCTTCTTAATTGTTGGCCACGGGGCCTCTTTGTTGTTGGCGGAATGCCATATGTGTAAAAGGGTTACACCCTTCATTTGATTATTTAATGTTGTAAGCCTGAGGGCAATTTATTTAAGGATGCTCATGTTGTATTTAGTTTTCATTCGAATGAGAGAATTGTTGTTCATTACTTTTAATGGAACATTTGACTTTATTTCCGCATGTTATCTCTGAAATTGAATTAAGTTAAGGAACTTGGTAATGACTTCAATTAATAAAAAGTGGGGCGTGACAAATTTGGTTGCGACTAATGTTTTTAGACGGGAAAGTAGAATGACTGCACTCGCACGTATCGACTTACCCCGATATCCACCTACTCATTCGACTTATGAGCATGGAAGCACAAGTGGCAACAGACAAGATCCTCGCGAAGTTCAGATGGAAGGTACAAATAATTTATTTAGTTTAAGTACTTTTACAAAATAAACAACCTTTACAATAAATGTAAAAAATATGATCATGCAAATATGATATGCAGTAGAATTACATTTAATATTGAACATGAAACTCAAACACTTTCAAATAAATACTATTGTGTTAATAATAAACCCATACATCATACATGTATTGTCATAGGAAATATCCCTCATGTTAACCACAATCAGGATGCTTTGAGTGATGAAGATATTCCAGATAATCGATCATTTATCCATAGGAGATATCATAATTGTGCAAGAAACTTTCATGAAAGTGAAAGGTTCCAAAGAATGCAGTTCCCTGCTCCAACTACATGTAGACATTGCAACGCAAGATTGTTCCACCGTGAAACATCTACCATGTGTTGTAATAATGGAACAATTATTTTGCCACCAGTAACAGCTCCAAATGAGATGATTGATATTTTCTCTGACCAAACAGTGAAAGGTCATCATTTCAGACAAAATATTCGAGCCTACAATCATGTTTTCTCATTCACTTCAATGGGTGTTCATGTTGATGAAAACTTAGCAACAAGAACTCAAGGTGTGTACACGTTTCGTGCACAAGGAGCCATATATCATAAGATTGGGAGTCTCTTACCAAATTCTAGCGACAGACCAAAATATTTGCAACTGTATGTTTATGACACTGACCACGAGAATGAGAATCGAATGTCTGAAAATGAAGAATTGCACTTGGAGTTGCTTGACAAGATAAAGAATATTTTAAATACTCATAATCCATTTGTACACACGTTTCGCCAATTGGCTCAGCGTCCAGACATACATGAATGCAGACTTCATATCAAAGAGCAACCACGTAATAGGCCCTAATACAACCTTCCCACTGCTCCTGAAGTTGCTGCAGTTTTAGTAGGTGGCGAAGAAGCTGGAAATTTAAAACCAAGAGATATCATTGTCCAATCAACCAGTGGTCACCTCCTAAATATTTCTGATATTGTCGGATACTATGATCCATTACAGTATCCTCTGTTGTTACCCTACGGTTCATATGGATAGGATGCAAATACCAGAAGTAATGATGGCAGAAAAGTAACATGTTGTGATTTCTATTCTTATATGCTATAGGTAACGACGTATACATAATATTAAAAAATTACTTCGTCGAAGTTATTCAATCTATAATTATTTCGTATAAAATCTTTACTTTTAATTATTTATAAGTATTGAAATACTATCAATTCAGATTCGCCCTGGTGATCAATCTCTTTTTCTTCGAGGAGGTCGTCTCTTACAGCAGTATGTCGTAGATAATTACGTGAAGATTGAGTCAAACAAATTAAGATGGATACGTACTCATCAGAATCACATTCGAGCAGATTTTTATCAAGGTCTTCTAGATGCAATACATGTTGGTGAAAATTATAGAGGTATAAATTGTCACGTACGATATTACAATTACATGTACGCATGTTTGTTTATATTCATACATACAATTTCTTTTTTCCTTTTGTGAAATATTTGTTTAGGTAATGTTGGTCGTAGAACAATATTGCCATCGTCATTTGTTGGTAGCTCACGAGACATGTATCAACGATATCAAGATGCAATGGCTCTGGTCCAAAAGTATGGAAAACCTGATCTTTTCCTTACAATGGCCTGCAATCCAAATTGGCCTGAAATTAAAGCTGAGTTGCTACCTGGACAGTCACCACATGATCGTCCTGATTTGCTAACAAGAATATTTCATTCAAAATTTGATGAGATGAAGACCGACATTCTTACAAAACATGTACTCGGGAAGGTTCTGGCATACACATATGTTATTGAGTACCAAAAAAGAGGCTTACCACATGCCCACATGGTCATTATTTTGGATGAAAATGATAAGTTACGCACTCCTAATGATTATGATAACATTGTCAGAGCTGAAATTTCAGACAAGAGATTAGAGCCTAGATTATACAGTGCAGTTCTGAAACACATGATACATGGCCCATGTGGAATGTACAATGAACGGTCCCGTGTATGACAAATGGTCGGTGCAAAAGACGTTTCCCAAAGCCATTTTCTTCAATTACTACACTTGGAAACGATTCATATCCTGTTTATCGAAGAAGAGAAGGGGAGTCAGTTCCTTTAGAGAGTAATCCAAGCGTCTTGGTGGATAATAGTTGGGTCATTCCATACAACCCATGGTTGCTCTTGAAATACGATTGTCATATCAATCTTGAAATTTGCAATAGTGTGAAGTATTTATACAAATATGTTTATAAAGGGCCTAACCATGTTGCACTAGAAGTTCGTCAAGGTCCTAATTATGACGAAGTACAACAATTCATAGATGGAAGATGGGCTTGTGCTCCAGAAGCATTGTGGAAAATATTCAAATTCCCAATGACCAAAATGACTCCTAGCGTAGAACGCCTCCAAATACACTTACCAAATAAGCAGTAAGTGAGGTTTTATACGTTCCAAGACATCACAAATGTTTTAGGCGATGAGTATTATTCCAGAACAATGCTTACCCAATTCTTTCAATTAAATGTTGATGATGAAATTGCAAATTGATACTTGTATCGAGAGATACCGCAACACTATAGATGGTGCAATAGCGCAAAGATTTGGCAGTTGAGATTGAACCATCAAAGAGTAATTGGTAGAATTTACACAGTTTCGCCATCAGAAGGGGAAAGATTTTACTTGAGAATTTTACTCAATCATATCCGAGGACCAAAATCATTCGATCATTTGTTAATGGTTAATGGAATTGCGTACCCAACTTTTAAACAAGCAGCTGAACATCATGGTTTGTTAGAGCATGATGATAGCATACGACAATGTTTGTTAGAAACTGCAACCATGCACATGCCATCAGCTTTAAGGAGATTGTTCGTTACAATTTTGGTTTACTGTGTGCCAACAGGGGTGCGAAGTTTGTGGGATGACATTTATCCTTACTTGATTGAAGATTACATATCTTCAAACAGTATGAATAATATGTATATCCTTAACAAAACTCTGCAAGATATAAACCGTCTCCTGCTACAACATAATAAGAACATATCAGAATACGATTTGCCTGAGATGACAATGAATTTGGATGATAATTCAACAGTTCCAAAGGTCATACAAGATGAGTTTTCCATTGCAACTCCTCGAGAAAACTTAAATTCTATTGCCACATTAAATAGTGATCAACACTTAGCATTCAATTCAATCATGGAGGCTGTGGAATGCAATACTGGTGCAATCTTCTTTGTGGATGGCCCAGGAGGAACTGGAAAGACATATTTATATCGTGCACTGTTGGCCTCAGTGAGAAGCCAAGGGAGAATTGCCATTGCAACAGCAACTTCTGGAATTGCAGCTACACTTTTACCTGGTGGAAGGACAGCCCTTTCAAGATTCAAGATCCCCTTAAATCCAGAGGCTTCGTCCGTGTGTTCCATTACTAAACAATCAGATTTGGCAGAACTGATTAGACGTGCAACAGTCATCATTTAGGATGAAGCTACAATGACAAATCGTTATGCTTTTGAAGCCTTGAATCGAACACTCATAGACATCACTGGTGTTGATTTTCCATTTGGTGGCAAAATTATGGTGTTTGGTGGTGATTTTCGACAAGTACTTCCAGTTGTTCCTAAAGGTACAAAAGCTGAAACTATTGCTGCATCGATAGTCAAATCACCTCTTTGGAGTCACATTCAAATACTTCGTTTAAAGCAAAACATGCGCTCTATAAATGACCAACAGTTTGGTGAATTTCTTTTATCTGTTGGAAATGGTGTACAACCTACAATTATAGATGAAATGATCAAAGTACCAACATCGATGGCAATACCATGGAATGGCGAAGAATCAATAGTTCAACTATTAGAAGAAATTTATCCTGATATCATAAACCATTCTTTTGACGCCGAGTATATGGTTAGTAGGGGCATAATAACTCCTCGCAATGAAGATGTCGACAAGCTCAATGAGAAAATCATTCAGAGATTTCCAGGAGAATCAAGAGTGTACCACTCATTTGATAAAGTTGAAAATGATACCCAAAATTTGTATCAACAAGAGTTTTTAAATTCCATTTCACCAAGAGGAATGCCTCCACATGCATTGCATTTGAAAGTTGGAGCCCTAATTATGCTTTTGAGGAATCTTGACCCTTCTTCTGGTTTGTGCAATGGCACAAGGCTACTGTGTCAAGCTTTGAACGATAAGTTCATAGATTCAGAGATTTTAACAGGACATTTCAAAGGCACGAGAGTTTTCCTACATCGCATTCCATTAAAGGCTCCGGAAAACTTAAAACTTTCATTTGAAATGACTCGCACACAATTTCTAGTTCGCCTTAGTTTTGCTTTGACGATAAATAAATCACAAGGTCAAACAATTCCACATGTGGGAATTTACCTTCCGGATCATGTATTTAGTCATAGACAACTATATGTTGCTTTATCTCGAGGGGTGTCAGATCAGACAACAAAAGTCTTGGTTAAAAAGGGTTCAGTTAATAATGAAGAAGGAGTGTATACCCGCAATGTAGTCTACAAAGATGTTTTGTTACCAAATTATTGACACAGGAGGTATGTACTAAATATGTTCTTATTTAGCTTATATTATGTCATTTTTTTAATCTACAATTAATGTACTTATAATATATCTTCATATAATTATTAATTGTAGGAATACTTGAAAAAATAAAACTACTTCAACTTTGGGTGAATTATCAAGAGGAGGCAAATATGGCTGCAGATAAGAAAGTTACAAATCAGGTATTGGCTTCACTTATGTTCAAAAAATTATGTTTGTAAAATTTTTGCTATTTAGTCTGACAACATTCGCATATATTTTGAGTTTTACAGTACCTTTTAAATTAATGTAGGTCAAACAGTTCTCCATATACAGTCTTGGATGGAAGGTCTCTATTAAAGTTGATAAAAAACAATTGGGAAAATTAATTGTGCGAGAGCTTTTGAGACAACGACAACATCGGTATGATAACGTGTTTGCGGCATTTTATATGAATCATTTCAATATGTTACATTGCTAATAGTTATCGTACTTTTTTTTAAACAGAAATCCTATCATATCTGATAGAGCAAGTATATGCAGCAAAGACAATATGGACATATATGTGGTAAAAGATCAAGTCTTATGAACTTTACTACTACGCTCCATATATTCATATTTGTGAATTTACAAATTAAATTTAGATTTTATAAATTTGTCAAACAATCAATTTACAAGGAAGTGAGATATTTTTCCTCAGTTTTATAGGCAACGAATGATACAAAAATTGAAAGCTTACAAATATATGTGCAACATTGTTACAAGATAATCTACTTATACGTTTGTATGTATAACTAAAGTTACGTACTTCATTTTCGGTCAATTCCATCTTATTTTTTGTAGTTTAATGTTGTCATAGATCTATGGCAAAAATTGCATCAAAACAATTTGAAGAGATCATTGAACGTGACATTTGATATGAACGATGTCAATCTACGTCGATATGTAAGTTTTTAATTTTCAGATTTTGTTTACAAAAAATTAACACAATAATTACCTTTTGTGTCTTTATACATAATAAGCCAGTTATAAAACCAAACTTATGTGTTATTATGCCTCATAACGTAAAATATAATTTTAATCAATGTATACTATTACCAATCTTATGATAAATATATCTTATATATTTTTCTTTTTTTTTTGGCAGGATTTGCAGGATCTTCGGTCTCATGTTACCAAATTTAGATTTTATATGAATTTTTATTGTACAGTTTTTTAAGTTAAGATTAGTAAATATTTCAATTTTTAAAACACGTGTACATATTGTAATGTGCATATGTTTTATTTATCAAATACGTTAATATCAAATGTTACATTGTACATAATTATTCATATGGTTTATATGTATATTATTACAAAAAATAATATCAAAATAGTATTATAATTTTAAACGAGTTTGCACACGCATCGCGTGTGCCCGGCCGCTAGTTTAGTAAAAAAGAGTTTCTAACTCATAAGGTCTCTAATTTCAAGTTCTCAATCTAAATTTTTTAATTTTTAAAAATTTAAAAAAATTTCTATTGGCTAGCTCTTATTCTAGCAAAAACTAATAAATAAATAAAAAATAATATCCTTTAATTTATGACTTTCAAATGGAAAGTATATCAAATCTTTAAAAAAAATGAAACATAAACTAATCCATTTTAAAATTCAAATTTGAGGATCACTAAATATGGAAAACAATCTATTAATTTAAAAAACGGCACAATATAAATTTAAAATTATTATAATCTATCCCATGATTTATAAGTTTTAAATACAAATTTAAAAGTATCATAATTAGCTCATAATTTTTGTATTAAGGAGTAATATGAGTAACGTTGAGATTATTTATATATTTTACAAAATAATGCTTTTAAGAAGAGATATTACAAGAGTTTCAAAACCTCATATAAAATCTACATGCTATTATAATTGCAAAACATTGTCATCTTATTAAAGCTGAAAGTTGCAATTCTTTCTTCTTCTTTTTTGATTTTTTTTAATTTTTGTTAATATGTATCACAATATGATTGGTCTATAAATTAATTTTCTATTGTTAAAATCAAATTTTAAATTTACATTATTCCTTAAATTATGTTACCAGAATATGATCAATATTCATTTATTAATTTATGCATATTTTATTAAATTATGAAATAAAATTTTAAATTTAAATTCTTTTCTAAATAATGTTATCACAATTCAAATAAGATTAATATTCACGTGTGTCATAATGATGAGTCATAATATTATTACTCTAAACATAATATGTTATTAAATACATGTATTTAAATTATTAATCGTTATTAAAAAATTATTTTTTTTTCATTTTTGGCTTTAAATTTTATAATTAAAAAAATTATATCCTTCTAAACTATAAGGACTTAAACAATAAATTTATTTAATATAAATATTTTTTTTTTTTAACAAAAGACAAAAACATTAAGAAAATAAATGACTTTTTTAACAATTGTCAAACATAGGGGGTGTTTGGGAAGAAGCTTTTTTGGCCTTTTAGGCTAAAATAACACTAAAACACAAAATAGCCTAAAATAGTTAACAAGAAAAAAATTCACATCAAATTCATAATCATTTCGCTTTTTCTCTCACAAACATTATATTCAACTACAAAAAAAATCTAACCATCTTTCTAAACATAACTATTTTAGCCTACTAAAATAGCCAACTTCCCAAACGGGGCCATAATGGATTCTATTTTTTTTTTTTATCTCAATTGTCAATTAAACAAATTAAAATAAAATAAATTTTTTTAGCTTAAATAGTTAAGAACTGACTTTTGCTAAAATTAAATAGAAATAAATATTTTTTCTATTAAAAGTGATAGCTGGTGAAACTTATTTTTTTTATATAATAAAAAAAATGAGAGTTACACGTGATAATTTATTATTTCAGCAATACTATAGACCCACGCTTTCACCCACAATGATATTGCAAGGGATATAGGTGAGCATGGTCCAGATTGGACCGGATTGGGGTAAAACCAAAACCAATCCGTTATCTATGGTTCCTGAAAAATTGGAACCAATCCAATCCGTTTAAATCATGGAACCAATCCGAACCAATTCATTTAAACACGGATTGGATCGGTTTAGGACCACGGATTCACATTATTAAAAAACAAATATATATATATATATATATATATGTGTGTGTGTGGGTGTTGATTTCCGACCACACAACTAAATGGGGAACTCAGCTAGAGAGCACCGGTAGAATAAATTAAGCCCGAACACTTGCCAACAAGAATATGAGAATACCGCGGTGGTTCGTCCACCCGGGGGCACTCCGACGATCAAGTCAGTAATCTTATCTCTCACAGATATTAATACAAGTACTTAAACTTCAACAATGAAAGCATAAAAGCATTTCAAATAAAGCATACCTTAGACCCACGAGGGTGCCTTACTTTTATAATGATCAGTGTCCAACTTCCCCTAGAAGACTTACTTCATGGGATTCTATCTTTTACAAGGATAACATTTATCACAATTCACACTATTCAGATTAAGATGAACTCTCTCAAGAGTCCATCTCTATCCAAATAGTAGCTTGATGTCATCTAGGACTCTAATCTTCTATCCAAACATCTCAGATTCTGGTACTATCGCACCATATTTCAGTACCATGGTCCGCCTACGTGGCTCCTCGGCTAACAACCTCGGCCACGTGGACTACCTAAAAATATGTCCCCACAACTGCCTCCTAGGTTCTATTACCTCGGCAAACTGAGGTGATGGAACCTATACATGTACTTCCCCGATCGAGATCGTGACTCGTTGGCACTAAGAAACAAGGACTCAAATGTCCACTCGTCACGAATCAAGAACCATAAACCATCATGTTCCATTTCATCTAGGTCCAACATCTAGACAGACATCGCACTGCTAGCAAAGAGCATGACTTGCTAGTTCAAGAACATCAAGATCCTAGTATCAACTCATCAGATACCAAGAATAAACAATTTCTGCCCCCATTCAAATTCAACATCTCAACCAAGATCAACATCTCAACTGAAATCATCATGTTAACCAAGATCACCATCTCAACTGAGATCGTCATCTCAACCGAGATCATCATCTCTACCAAGATCAATATCTCAACTGAGGTCATCATTTCTATCGAGATCAATATCTCAACTGAGGTCATCATGTCAACCAAGATCACCATCTCAAACAAGATCGCCATCTTAGCCGAGATCAATATCTCAACTGAGATCGCACTTCTCAATCAAGATCATCATGAGATTGGAGCGTACCAATCACGTCCCCATCATGTCGCATCAGTTCTGCCCCCCGTCGTCTGACATCAGCACGGGCACTCAGGACTCAAAATCATAACTTTTTGCCATATTTTTCTAATTCCAGCAAAACCATTTCATCTTCCTATTTCGTCTCTATCTGTGTCCCTAGACTCTCTTTTTCTTGGCCTCTATAAATCATCATCGTTGTTCTTGAAGCATTCATTACTATGAAGACTCCCTTTGTGCCCAGGGTTCAAACTCTACCAGCTGAACCAAACTAACAGCCAAGCAATTCATCAGCTAGCCCACACATTAACCCACTATTTCAATGGCAGTGAAATCACCGACATAGCGACAATCTTGCAGCTAGAACCAGGAACAGGAAACACCAAGGTCTTAAGCTCCCAGTCTTAGACCTTGATGATTTTCCAGTCGCATTATATGTGAGTAACCATTGCCGTAACCAACGACGACATGTCTCGCCGAACTCTTATCGTAGAAGACCTTCTTGTTGACATCCCTGACGTCATAACTGTGCAATCCACTCCATCTCCTTATAGTCAATCCAACATGCTCATGCCTCCAGCAACTCAATATATCGAAAGAGAAGCACATGAAGCAAGTGGACCAAGATACTACTGCCAAAGCCGAGGCCATTGCTAAGGCCGAAAAAACAAGTTAACATGGCCTGAAATAAAGGCTACTATCTTGACTGGATGACAGCCTTCAAAAAGATGTCTGTCCCCGAGGACTCACCCCTCTGTGATATGGGTCAGCTCAATGTCCATTTCTCTCCCTCTCCTAATCAATCTGAGGATGAGGCCAAGGAAGTAAAAGAGGCCGACGACAACGAGGCTGGGAGACGAGGAAGAGGTCAAGGGTGAGGTTGCCGAGAAAGAATCTGAAACTGCTGCTGGGGGCCAAGTCCCCAACTCTGAATGAGCAAGTCCTTGACTTGACTCAGGATGAGAAGGAGGAGGTTCAAAAGCCACTTTTGAGGCCGAGGTCGAGACTGCTAACAAGAGCCTAGATGACACATTGTATGAGATCGATGCCCAGGTCCAAGCTGAAAAATCTACCCAACTGTCCGCCGAGGCTGACACAATGCCAATTGCCTAGGCAAGGCAGACTGTGGAAAATGCATGAACTTTGGTTTTTCCTCTTTTTTGTACTTTTCCTTCTTACTTTTGGATAGCTGTAATCTTTTGCTTGAAAAATGTTAGCTTTATATTTGGCTGATGTGCCCCTTTTGTCTTTGTAGATGAACAAGTAATCTCTTATGCCAGGCCGAAATGCCTTTTTGTATTTGAACAAGTTTCTTTTCTGAATGCAAGTCTTATATTTTCTTCCAAGTGTTGAATGTATGTCTTCTTTTCTTCTATGCATGTTTGCTGCTTTCTTTCATGCTTTTCATGCTTCCAAACTTAGAATATTTTTGCATTTCTTCAAAGTGTACCTTAACTGTATAATAACTCCGGAATACAATACCTCGGATAAACCTTGACTATTTGCCTCGGCTAACCATTTTCATATCTCGGCTAACACTTTAAAAATAAAAATATTTTCACAAGTGTTATTGCTTTTTTACCTCCATACGCTATCTTCTATTAAGACTTCACCTTTTTCAAGTTTTGACAACCTGGTTGGTCACCTCGGGTAACATGTACCTTGGATACTTTATTCATCATTGCATCGGCTAACTCCAACTTGTAAATTTCTTCGAAATTTCAAAGCCCATTTCTGAAAATTTCAACAAGTGTCAAACTCTTAAGTTTGTTCATCACTCCAGCTCCCTGCCCCCTAATACGAACCTAAGTTCCACTTAAGTTCATATTAAGCATGTGACTATGGTCTGTTGCCAAAGTCTGATTCAAACAAAGGCTTCTCGAGGTGTTTCAACCTTGGTTTCTCTGTTAATAAACTTAGTTCCATTATGAGTTTAACTCTGCCAATATGGCAAGTCTAGGTTAATTCAACTTAGTTCAACTCCATTATATGCAAGTATAATTCAACTCCGTCATATAATGAGTCTAAGTTATTTGTCATGTTTTATTCAGAAACATCGTCAACTTAGTTCAACTCTATTATATGCAAGTATAATTCAACTATGCCATATAATAAGTCTAAGTTATTTGTCATATTTTATTCAGAAACATTGCCAACTTAGTTCAACTCTATTATATGCAAGTATAATTCAACTCTGCCATATAGTAAGTCTAAGTTATTCGTTATGTTTCATTCAGAAACATCGCCAACTTAGTTCAGCTCTATTATATGCAAGTATAATTCGACTCTGCCATATAATAAGTCTAAGTTATTCGTTATGTTTCATTCAGAAACATCGCCAACTTAATTCAACTCTATCATATGCAAGTATAATTCCACTCTGCCATATAATAAGTCTAAGTTATTCGTCATGTTTCATTTAGGAACATCGCCAACTTAGTTCAACTCTATCATATGCAAGTATAATTAAACTCTGGCATATAATAAGTCTAAGTTATTCGTCATGTTTCATTTAGAAACATCGCCAACTTAGTTCAACTCTATCATATGCAAGTATAATTAAACTCTGCCATATAATAAGTCTAAGTTATTCGTCATGTTTCATTCAAAAACATCGCCAACTTAGTTCAACTCTATTATATGCAAGTATAATTCAACTCTGCCATATAATAAGTCTAAGTTATTCGTCATATTCACTATGGGAACATCGCCATAAGATATTTCGGTCTTATCGCACAATTATGGATTCCAACAACATTTTCACATTTTTTTACATAGGCTTTGGCATTTTTTTGCATATAGGGTCACCAAAATCCCTATGATATAGCTCTGTGGGCAAAGGATCTACCCTTTGCATGGATCTTGTGTAAAAAGTCTTCAACCTGGAAAGGATGTACACATCGCAATAAAGGTCCAGTAAAAGTCCTTCTGTACAGATGGCCTTCTGCTGACAAGCAGAACCTGGCCGACTTCAGTCTGATCTTGTGTGCTTCTTTTTTGTCTTTTAGGATCTGGGATCTGCTCATTTAAGCTGAACTCTTGTCTTTTCGGACCTACTCATCTAAGCCGAGATCTTGTCTTCTGGGATCTGCGATCCGAGATCTGGAATCCGAGATCTGCTCACTTAGGCTGAGCTCTTGTCTTCTCGGACCTAATCATCTAGGCCGAGATCTTGTCTTCTGGGATTTGGAATCCGGGATTTGCTTACTTAGGCTAATCCTTCGATACTTGAAAGTCATTTCCTTGGGAGCGCTCATGGCCCCTGTCTTTGCATCCCTTCTAGAAGGGTCTTCATTCCATTAATGTCAACACATTCTTCATCTTCGCTAAACTAGTCGTTGCTGACATGTTGACCTTGCACGATGATGGCTATCTATTCTAACTAAGTTCCCACAGACGGCGCCAAATTGTGGGTGTTGATTTCAAACCACACAATCGAATGGGGAATTCAGCTGGAGAGCACTAACAGAATAAATTAAGCCCAAACACCTGCCAACAAGAATATGAGAATACCACAGTGGTTCGTCCACCCAGGGGCACTCCAACGATCAAGTCAGTAATCTTATCTCTCACAAATATTAATACAAGTACTTAAACTTCAACAATGAAAGCATAAAAGCATCTCAAATAAAGCATACCTTATACCCACGAGGGTGCCTTACTTTTATAATGATCAGTGTCCAACTTCCCCTAGAAGGCTTACTTCATGGGATTCTATCCTTTACAAGGATAACATTTATCACAACTCACACTATTCAAATTAAGATGAACTCCCTCAAGAGTCCCATCTCTATCCAAATAGTAGCTTGATGTCATCTAGGACTCTAATCCTCTATTCAAATATATCGGATTCTGGTATTATCGCACCATATCTAAGCACCATGGTCCACCCACGTGGCACCTCGGCTAACAACCTCGGCCACGTGGTCTACCTAAAAATATGTCCCCACAATATATATATATATATATATAACATTTTAATTTCATAAAAACATAAACATAGCGCTATATCAGTTCCACAATAGCAACATGTCTTTCTATAATAGCGACATATTGTTCTAGAATTTAAACAACTATATGAAAACTGGTTTCACCATAAGTATTTAGACCATTACAAATTAAAACTAAAAACTAACAAACAAAAGTAATAAAAGAAGATATTATGTGGGTTTAGATTTGAGTTTAGGTTTTATATGGAATAAGAGAAGATACTATGGGGGAGGATGTATAACAAAAATATAGATTATTTGTATACGATTCAGATCGGTTCCAATCTGGAATCGTGGGGTTCAATTCGGAACTAATCCGTGGATTACGGATTTTTAATTCTTCAATCCGGAACCGAACTACGGATTCAAAAAACCAATCCAAACCTATCAGATTGGACTGGACTGGATCGGATTACGGATTTCACGGATTCCTTACTCAGCCCTAGCAAGGGAGTTGGGCCCCATGTCATTAAGTGTATAGCAAATTAAGAGTTGACATATATGATATCACATTATTGTAGATACATTTGTAGGTGTTTTTTTGTGGGTTTCAAATATTTTTCTTATTGTTCATCTAGACTTTTTTAACATTTGCGAAACATGGTGGATCCTGTTAATTTTTTTTAATCTCAATTGTCAATTAAACAAATTAAAATAAAAAATGAAAAAAATTTGGCTCAAATTGCTAAAAAGTAACTTTAGCTCAAACAAATAGAAATCAATGTTATTTTTCTAATAAAATTGATAGTTTGCGAAATATCTCTTTTTATTTTTTTAAAAAAAATGAGTGTGATAAGTGATAATTTATTGGTCATCTAGAATTATTTTCAGATCAAATGAAAATACTATTTTAAATTTTCTTCTTGCCTTTTTTTGTTTTTATAATCCAGATACTTTTATTTTGTAAGAAATTTAATTTTATTATATTTAAATATTTTATTGTAATTTTTAAATTAAAAATAATTTTTAAAAGATCATATTTAATTATTTTATGCCATTATAAAATGTAATCTTTTTTAATATCAACTTATTCAATAATCACTTTCTAAAAGGTGTATTTGCTTTTGTTCATTAATATTAAATTTTTAATTAATCTTATTTATTATTAAAAAATAAATTAGCAAATAACTTTATATATTTATATATATACAATTTTGTTTCAATTGCTCAGGTTATTTGGTGTTTCTGCCAAATCGATTCAAATTTATTCAAAATTTTGAATTTTACATAGGTTTTCACTGAATTAAAAATTATGTTGACCAATCTTTAAAAATTTATAGGCTTGACTCGAGTTGCTTAGGTTCAACTCGCCCAAATTTACAACTTTAACAAGAGGTTGAAAGTTAAATGATTGAAGTTGTGACAAATTAAAAATTAATACATAAATTATGATAAAATTTTGAAACTTAAATTGTAAGATTCAATATTTTTTTGTTTTCATAATTTACATACAAAAATTTAATTATTTATATTATTTTATATAAACATATATATATATATATTTTTACATTCTGTGCATAGCACGGATTTTCACTAGTGTATGTATTATGTAAAAACTTTAATAATTTATTTGAGATACCTAGCATAACTCATTTTGTGATGTCCCAGGTTTTGGGTTTGAATGGTATCGTGTAATAGGATAGTATGCATTTCTTTCGATATTTTATTTATCGTATCGGGTCATTGAGATTCCTTTTCTACTCCAACTTAACCATTCTTAACTTTTTCGGGTTGAAAATTTTGAGTTTTGGACATTGGAACTTACCTTGGTTTGCAAAATCACTTTCTGAGTTCTGGGCAAAACCGCTCGTGCGAAACTGAAAACCGCCTGAGCAGATCCTCATAGGGTTTTCCAAAATTTTCAGAATTTTTTGGGCAGAAAACCGCTTGAGCAGATTTTAGGTGATTTTTCTAGGCAGGTCTCTAGAGCAATCCATCCTTAAGGCAAAAATTTCCGCTTGTGTGGATTAGGAATTCTGTTCGTGCGGAATTGAAATCGTTCTGGCGGATTTCGACGCGTCTGTCTTGAAATTCATGATTTTTTCCTCAAAATTGATGCCAAAAGTGTTTTTTGCCATAGATTTTCTTCTCTCTCTCTCTCTATATATATATATATATATATATTCATCTATTCTCTTCCTTCTCTCTAAAAACACACCAAAATCTAACTTCTATCTAAGATTTAGCTCAAATCTTTAAGAGTTTGAGGGGACTTTTTACACTAAATCGAAGAAGACGACAAGGGCTACGTGATCTACATTTATAACCGATTGGACCGTATTTTCGCCAGCGTTGATTTCTAGGGTTTTCTTCCTCTTCACCTCCTAAACTTGAGGTAGGGATAATCTTTGAGTTATATATACATATGTATATTTTTGTAAGTTTATACATGTTTTGAGCTATGATTTTGGGTTGTGGAACCCTAGATGATGTTAAAAGTTGATTTTGTCTTTTTTGCCCAAAATGTTTGAGAATATGAGCATATTTTAGGTTGTAGGTGTCGTTTTGGAAAAACTTTTTCAAAAATGGAACAAAAACGTTGTTTTTTGTGGAAACCTTAGAATTTGGAGATTTTGGAAAAAAGTTATGATATTATGAAATTGATATTTGATAATTTGTTATGTGAGTAAGTAATGGAGAAAATTCTATAGTTGTATCAAATGAAGAGGTTTCATGAGAAAATGAGAAATTGTAGAATTGGAAAGCTTGAGCAATGGCTTGTTGTTGTTATTTTCGAAAGACTAAATCCTAAAAATGATGATAAATTTATAGAAAATACATGAAGGTTGATATTGTATTATTTATTCTCTTGTAAGTGTATCACGAGGTTATAATAACAAAAGATTTGGAATTTAATCACAATGGAGGATTGTGTGAATGAATTGAGAAATTAAGAAATTTCAAGGCATTAATTTAGAAATATATTGCATTGGCACTTAATTTAATTATCATCACCTTTCGAATTGTTGTTGTTGAGATGTTCAAATGTAACTTCATTATTGCATTGGACATTTGCATCGCTGTTCCATTTTATCATTAATGTAATTGATTTTGAATATTGCATTGGAAAAAGTACTGCTTTGAGCAAGGGAATTGTTTTGTGAAACAATATTATATTAATTTATTTTTGGGATAAATACGTTGGTAAGTCCGAATAGAGGGTGTAGTTAGTGAAAGACCGAAAACACGCGCGGAGGAGGTACCACGTGCCTTCCGGTAAGCTACCAATAAAGTGAGGATTAGTAGTGCTTGTTATGCATACTTGCAGACACCAACCTAAGAATTACCTGAGTCGTATTTACCGCCTCTTTGAACTACATTGAAATTATTGAATTGTTAAATTCTCAAGATTGTATTGTGCATAAAAGTTTCAAAAGATAGAGACATGTTTTTGAACATGGAATGGAATATGCATTCATCCCATGAAATTGTATAAAATGTATATACTTTGTGAAGATTTTCCTACTAGGCTTTGTGCTCACCCTATGAAATTTTGTGCAAGAAAGGACGTGGTGATCTCACCAAGTTAGAGATGTGGAAATATGTTTCGAGAGCACAAGACTCTTTTCTTTGTTGGTAATTTTTTTGACAAGCCAAGGGCTTTATATGTATAGGTTAGAAAATCATTTTTTCTGTAACCGGGCTTAAACCTTAGAACTTGTGGCTCTTGAGGGCATTTATTTGCGCTTGACTTATTATGCTACATGCTATAGATTCATATACTAGGAATGTTGAATGTATATTTGTATGTGGATTATCTTTTGTAAATCTCTTAATGATTAATTAATACAAATGTTAGAGATTTGAGGATGATGTGAACATTGAGACTTACTTACGTTCACATTAAATAGTGGAAGTTAGTGAATCTTTATTGTGTAAAGTTTTTGGACGTGACACATTTGAATAAGAATATCACTATCATATTACCTGTGCTATGCACAGGGTATAAATAAATAATCAAAAATTAGATTTTAAACTAAAATAATAATATAAATTTTATTTAAAATATGTAATAAAAATAATTTATAATCAATTAAATTTTATTCATTTTTATCAAAGTTATACATAAGAGAAAATTTTTATTATGATGTCATTAATTGTGTGTTCTAACTTCTTAATAAAAAACTGCATGTTATAATTTAATTAGTAAGAATTAAAGAATAAATTAAAAAAATTATATTTACGATAAAATATAAATACATTTCCTTTTATAAATTTTGTAATTTTAATTTACCATATAATAGTAGTAAATTGCATTTGTTAATATACTCATTTTTTCTTATTTTCTAAAACTTAAAAATTTGTGTACTCAAAATTGTAAATTATAGCATGTCATAACTCTTACGTGAAAATGGATTAGAATTGGCTTGTGATATTAGACTAAACATTAGAAGTGACCTAGAAACTACTTGACTCAATATTTTATGCCAATGTGACATTCACCAAATCATTAAATATTGTCTTTACCGGTTCGTGACCGGTATGAGCTATTTTGAGGTTCTAATATTAGACTAAATATTAAAAATTAACCTAAAAAATCTAATTCGAATCGATTTTTTTAAAACAATTCTTCGTTTAAGTTTATAATACATCACATTTTAATAACTCAATATCAAAAAAAAAAATTAATCTTAATGTTTAAGATGCTTTTTATCAATGAATAAAAAAATTATAAATGTTAAGAGAATTACATTTGAACAAATTCTAATATGAAATTTTTACTTTAAAACTTTAAGACCTAATCTTTGAGACAGTAACTAAAATAAATTTCAATCATTATTATATGGAGAAACATGCATGATAAGAGTTTGTAGTACACAATTTTAAAAAGTAATATTAATTCAAAATTTTCAGTATGAAAAATATGTACCCAACTTTATGTTATGTTTGATTCATAGATTTGGGTAGGAATTTGGAACAAAAAAGAAAAAAGATAGGTGAAAGATAAATGAAATATAATTATAGTTTACTTAATTTCATACATCTTTTTAGTTTTTCTTTCAAAATTTCTACACAAAGCCATGAACCAAACACATGATCAATATTTGAAAGGAGTTTTGGATCCTTTATTGTATTGATAAACACTATCTAAAAAAAAACCTATATAATTGTAGCTTGACTTTTTGTGCCCCCCTTTCGGAAGACGAATAAGCCCTACAGTATCGGACTCTCGCGGTTTTGAATCTGATTCCACAAGTGTAAAGTGAAATAGACAAACACTATGACAAACACTAAAGAGTCCCAATCCATCAAATCTTTTGAAAAATTGATTTTGAATAAAAAATGTCAAAAATGGACTGCGTTGCCAGATACAGAGTCACCACCTTAATATTTTTGAGAAATTTAGGAAACTCATGACTCGTGCCAAAGGCCACATGTCCGTCATCACCAAGATTGTCTCGGTTCGGGAACTTAGGTATGAGAGGGGAAGGTCATGAATTAAGCACCCCCGCTCGCCCAATCAAAGATCGACCTCTACTAATTATAAAATGAATCTTATGTACATTATATGCTCTTGTTCTGGTTTATTGGGCTAGCATTACTATGTGATGCGCACACACACAAGTATAGACTAATTTGTAAGATTTGGAACACATAACTCATGTTCGTTTGCAAAATTATTTCGAATATGTACCACTTGAAAAAGTGATCGCATATGAACATTTACTCAAATTATTCCAATTCAAGCAACTAGCCTTCATCCGCAGGCATTCAAGCAATTTATCACTTAAGCATTTAGCCTCATGGCAAGCATGCTAGACATGGCAACAATCACACACATGTGATAAGCTAAAGCGAGTAAAGGCTCACCTAGTACTCCAAGCCAAAAGATGATAAAGTTAGAAAGATACATGATCCTAACTATGCGATATGACTAATGCAACGCATGCGATATGCAATTTACTAGGCTCGGCTACTAATATGGCATATGAATCAATTTGATAGCATACGGTCTAAGCACGTATTCAAAGAATGTTTTAAACTAATAATACAAGTTAGATTGATGAACCGAGTCTCGGTGCATGCAAAACAAATGGATGCAAACATGAAGAATGCTAAACAAAACATGATGCCCTAAACTAACCATCATAAGCTAGTAAATAAAAGGGAGAAAGACATGGGATTGGAAGACATACACATTATTACAACATTACGCCCTCTCACAGGAGGCTCCGAATGAACTAACTAACTAAGCTAACTAAGCAACTATTAAAAACCCAAATGAATAATTTAGCTAAACTACTTAACTAATTATTACAAACCAAATTAATTAACTATTCTAGCTAATTAAAATCATTACAACACGAGACAAATCAGCTATTCTAACTAATTAATCACAAAGCGACTATTTGAATCACAACACTGATATATACAACACGGATCCCGAGGATCGATGGAGAGCTCATGCATGAATGTGGTTTCCACCCAAAAAAAAAGCCACTGTTTCTATTGCTGAATGCCTTTGTTGCACAGTAGAACACATGCGCTGATTTCCAACTCCAGACCAACTTTGTTCTGCTTCAAGAGAACACTGCTTGATTTTGCAATGGTGGCCGGTAGAGGGCCTACCGTCCACTAATGACTAAACTTCCCTGCTACAACAGAGAGCAAATAGAGCAGAGACAGTATATTCTCAAGGGTTTGTTTGCACAATTTACCCCTCCTTATCATTTGAACAGCTCAAAGGAGTAGTAAACTTGGTTCACAAACCATCAATTTATGCAATTTCATTGCATGATGGCCTATGAACCAAAGTGTGCAAGTTCAATGAATGCAACAAAACAAGACTCTCAAAACTATCTCTCTATCTGAAAGATCAAGGGAAGTAGTTGACAATGAATCTTGAACCGTTTTCATCACTAATGAATATGAAACGACTCAAGACTCAAGGGTTCAATTAACATCCGATTCAACCCAAACAAGTTATTATCTTGTCCCTTTTTTAGCCTCAATTTTATTAATTCATTTTAGATTACCATTCATTCTTTAATCAATTGAGTCCACAAGTGAATTCAAGCCCTCTCGTGGAAAGAGGGCTCAAACCAAGTGTTGCTTTGGGCATGAAAGAGACATCATACCGTTGGTAATGAAACCCCAAAGGGATTAAACCATTAAGCATGACACCTCAATCTCATGCTTAAACAAACAAATAATTTGAAACCACTTTCAAAGAAAAGAAAAGGCCAAGAAAGAATGGAGGTTGCAGAGGTGATTAAAGGTGAGAACAAGTAAGAAAAGCACTAAATAAATGCAATCAACTCAAATAAGGTGGTGTCTAAGGCCTAAAACACCAAACTCATGAGGACAATTACACTACAAACATGCAATATAAGGCTCAAATGCAATGAGCACTTAAAAACAGTGCTAAATAAGGCCTAAAACATGCTGAAATTAAGACAAAAATAGCTAGGACAATAAGCTAAAATATAGATCATGCTAGGCTAGTAAGCAAAACACAAGGAGGGGAGGCTAACCCCTCCAATTTTGGACTTCAAACCATGATTTTAGCCACTGAAATAACTCTTAAAATTAGTGTTTAAAAGCTCAAAAAAAGATAGTGTAAAGGCGGGAAACACAAGGGTAAAGGTGGGAAACACAAAGGTAAAGACCTTGAGAGCAAGGTATAAAGAATGGTGAACCACCCCTCAATCTTTAATGACCTTAAACCACAAGTTTAAACCTAAAAATACAGGTTTTAAACAGCTTAAAAATCAGTAGAAAAGATGGAAAACAATTGGTGTAAAGATGGTACAAAGGAAAGAGAAAGTATACATCTTGAAGAGGAATGAACCCTTAAGTCATAAACCAACAATTTCACACTCTCAAGTGCTTCAAGAGCTCAAATTCAAGCTCAAATCACCTTAGCAAGAAGCTCTCTAGGTTTGATTTAGAGTGTTTGGGCAAAGGCTATGCAAGTTGCAAGAGATAGAGAGAGAGAGAATTGTAGAGAGAGAGGATATTTTTGCTCCTAAAATTTTTCTAATCTTAAAACCAAGAGAGAAGGTCCTCTATATATAGAAATATATGAGCTTCAGTCGAAAATATAGAGGTGGAGTAATGTGGAAACAGTTGGCATAAATATCTACAAAAATTTGATTTTTTTGACACTTGTGGCCGACAGACCACTAATAGTGGACGACAAGACACAAAAAAAGGCAAAAGTTTCACTACTGGCCGGCAGGCCACTAGCAAGGGCTGGCAGGCCACTAAAGTGACTGACCACAAAAATCTATTTTCAGGCCCAATTTCAAATAGGCATAACTCCTTCATCCGGACTTTGTTTCAGGTAATTCTTGAGTCTAAATTGAAGCCCCGGAAGTCTAGTTTCCAATGGTGGAGGCCTCACATCTAAATTCTAAGTGTGCAAAGAGATATGCCTATTTTAGTGAAGGCTGCTCAGTTTTGTCCTAACGAATTGATGCCTAACTCTTCCCCCACTAGTTTTCTTCCTTCCCCTCTTATTTTCTTCAACTCCAAACCTTTAACTAAGATATTTTAAAGATTTTTTCAAAGATTTCACCTCCCTTTCATTTATTTCCACTTTGTCCTTACTCGGTTTACCGAAAAGTGCAATTTTTAACGAAATGCGAGCCTCAGAATATCGTAGAAACTTTTTAAAAATATTTTGAAAGAGAGGGTTTTAAGGTCTAAAATAGTTTTGGTCAAAATGGGGTGTAAGGTTGAGATTTAGAAGCTCTTCTTGCTGAAGAAAACGAACGTTTGTACAGCATAACTTTCATCATCGAGTGATCAATCAGTGGCGCCTAAGTCTTAAGGGCCGTCAAAAATGAGGTGTCTACAGTTGCCCATCTTTGATAGAGCTCAAAGTCATGAAGTGACGTGAGTTAATGTCAAAGCCCGAAGACAACCCATTTTGACAAGGCCGTAAGACTTGGCCAAACAAACAACATGCAGATACAGTTGGTTGAACTCGAAAGTTGCCTACATATCCCGTTGCATGGAATCAAACCAGCGTAGTTCAGGGACAGAATGCAAAATGATACACAATGTAACAAAATAATGTAATGATATACAATATAACGAAATAATCAAACTACAAGCAATGCAAAACACACGAATACCATAAAAAGATGGAGATGCAAAATCAAACTACGTTTTATATAGAAAAAAAGTGGGCACAGCCAAACGACGCCTAACACAGGCTAAGTGCCTACATCCTCAATATTGGCCTCAGCGCAGCATGGATGCTTACACATAACAGAACCATGTTTTAACGTGAAAGGGGTGCGAGCACATGCAAAACTATATTTTTCATAGAAAGAGAAAGAGTACAAGTAATTGGGTGGTATGATATAAGTGAGGAATGATCCGCTAGGGAAAGATAATGATCCTAAATGCTGAATACAACAAGACAAAGTACGATGCAATGAATGCAATGGATGCAGTGAATAAAAGGCGCAGGCCGAACCACATTTTACCTAAAAAAGGCATGGACACAAAGCAAACCACATCTAACACAGAAAGGTGTTGACATCCTCAATACTGGCCTCAGCGCAACATGAGTACTTACACATGACTGAACCATGTTTCAATGAGGGAAATGTATGGGCACATACCAAACTAAGCTTAACATGGAAAGGATGCAGGCGATAAAATGGTATGATGTAATGGATAGTGCAGTAGATGCATGCGATAGATGCAGTATGCAATGTGACAAAAGTACTAGATAATAAATATGATGTTGCAGCTAGGAAGTGAAAGTACCTTACAAGGGCAATTGGTGATGACTCACCTTATGCTGCTGTGGATCTTCCTCTTCTTCTTGGTTTCAAGACTTCCTCATTCATCTTGCATTTCCGAACCCCGAGTACTACTTTTCTCTCTGGCTATGTTTGCAACTTTCCCTATTCTCTAAGAAGGTGACAGACTAGGTTGGTTCAGTATCCAGAATTGAGGTGCATACACGCTACCTCAACCTATGGAGCTGCCATATAGATTTCAAGTCAATGATACACCCCTGGGTATTTAAACTAGACTTTAGTCTTGGAAATTCCGAACCTTTGCGTTTTAAGCATCGCCATTCGAACTCTAGTTTCCACCGTCTCAGCTGATCTCCTAGGAACTCATCGCAAACACAGACAAGCAGCTATACCAGACCACTAGAAGTCGTTCGGGCACGACAAACACCAAAGGAATTGCACCTTTAGAGGATTTAAGGTCTCCTAGACCCCGTGAGTGCACAAGACAGTGCGGAAGGAAATGCACAAGACAGTGCTATATAGGTGTACAAGACAGTGCGATGCAAGTTACACAAGACGGTGCAATATGGGTGGATGCGCAACATAGTGCAATGCAGGTGCATAAGACAGTCCGAGTAAGGGTGCACAAGATAGTACGATGTAAGGTGTACAAGATAGTGCGATTCAAGTGGATGCACAAGACAGTGCGATACAAGGTGAAATGCACAAGATAGTGCGATGCAGGGTGTGCAAGACAGTGCGATACGGGGTACACAAAATAGTGCAATGCAAGGTAGAATACACAAGACAGTGCGATACAAGGTAGAATGTATGAATGCACAAAACAGTGCGATACAAGGTAGAATGTATGAATACACAAAATAGTGCGATGCAAGGTGCACAAAGCAGTGCAATACAAGGGACAGATGTACGAATGCACAAACAGTGTGAACTCAATGTGCACAAAACAGTGCGATGCAAACTGAAAGATGCATGGTATGTAGAGGGAAATGAGCAGTACTCAGAGTAATGCGTCATATACTTTATGAGTGTAGGGTAACTTGCCACAACTCATTTGAAGTGTAATGTAAAGAGAGGCAACTCAACAAAGCTATGTTAAGTGCAGAACAAAGTTAAAAACAAGAGCAACCAATCAAGTAGTTCAACTCCACCAGAGTTTATAAGCATGTAGGTATAATCTAAAGCACATGTATTAATCAAAGGGAAGATGGCAATCCCAAGAGAGTTTTGAAATGGTCGGAGACAACTTTCGAAAGCAGAATCATATCAGAATCAACATAGGGGTAAACTACCCTAATCTAGGGGAAAGTGCCCAACAAATGGCTCTGAGTGGATGGAGAGAAAGGTTAGGTTCATGCCCCTTGTTCAAATGATGACCCAATCAGATACACTGAAAATTGCCCCTAGTGTCTAGTCATTGGCCACTGGTTGGGTTCATGCCCCTTGTTCGATGGATGGCCCGATCAGATGTACTGAAAATTGCCCCTAGTGTCTAGCCACTGGCCACTGTTTTCAACATTATGCAGGCATATATAATGGGGATCATCAGATCCTGGAATAGTTGTCAACTAATCAGACTTATGCTTCTCTTCTGACATATTGAGAACTTACTCTAGTCCCTTCTGAAGCTGGGACAGATTCCTCATATACACTTTGCAATGAGCATGAACGCGATGCCCCTTGTATGGGCACTCTCAACTCATTTATGAATTCCACACATGGACTTGTTTTCGAGTTTGGAGTGAACATTCGTGTATGGAATTTAGGCAATGCCACTCTGTTGAACTTTGAGCAATAAACACATTATGGTGACTCGATAAATAGCGCTGACTGAGGCAAACATGGTGACTCAATGAAGAGCACATACTGAAACAAATACTAGGCATGATACAACATAACTCATAACTAACCCAAAAGCATAAAAAAGACTCAAGATAACTGATCATTCATAGTGCCCCTAGTATTACTTATGCTCCTTTTAAAACTCAATTTTGATTCCTGTTTTGCTCAAGATAGAGATTCTACTGATAAGTTCAAGTATCGAAAATTGCTCCACTTGTTTATTCAAGTTAGTTCTTTCTTACCCAGCACAAGTATATGATATGCATAGCAGTCAGTGTAGCTCATGGATTGATGCGAAGCTGACGACGTGAATTGGGCAAGATGATTGAGTTGAGATGGATGAGATAGATTTGGTTAAGACCGAACTTCGGGATGAAGTTGCCTACGTATCCCAAGAATGGGAATCAGGTCAACGTAGTTCATGGCTAAGGTTCACTAGGGTGTTGACACTCTCCTTTTAGCGCTCTAACTTTTGCCAAAGTCGCCCCTTCGAAGTTTTCAACCTTGCGAGCTATATTTTTTGATTTCTTATTTTTCATGCTCTAACTTTTGCCTAGGTCACCCTTTCAAGTTTTCGGCCTAGCGAGCCTCTCAAGGATAGCGTTACAACACTTGTAGTGAATTTGATCAGTAGTCATCCTTGCCCTAACACTTAAAATTGGCTTCACCTTGATTTGAGCATGGCTCTCCATTCTTTTATGCATGCCTTCTTCCTTCATTTTGCTTTATTTTCAAAGTTGGTTCTACTCGCAATGTGGCACCTTCTTGCATTGGCTTCCCGGAATTCAGACAGATGTTCCCTTCCTCACAGTTGATTGGATTTCATTCCAATGGATGCCCCTGGCTTGATGGTTGACTTCTTTCTTTTCTGCTTTTTTTTCCTTCTTTTTCTGCTTTTTTTTTTTTTGGTTTCTTTTATCCTTTTTTCTTCTTTTTTTTTTCCTTTCTTTTCTTTCTCTTTCTTTTTGGTTTCTTTTATCCTTTTTTCTTCTTAGATTTCTTTTATCCTTTTCTCTTTGAAATAATGAAAACACCATGAGAGCAATTCTATGATTAGTGAGGTTTGGCCTTGTACTTACAGGTCTGAAAGCCGCCTTGTGCTGGCCAAAATGATCGCCTAACGGTGAAAAGAATCCCCAGGACAATGTAAAATACCACGCACAATTCTGAACCTATCTTCGCAAGTTTTACAAAAGAAACAGTTTAAAATTCTTGAAATCATGAATGAGTTTACGCCGATAAGTCATAATTCACTCAAACCATTCGGGGGATCCTTCTCAACATTCGAACTTATTAACATAATCTCATTCAAAAAACAAATTCAAAGCCTTTTTATATTTGTAAAAGGTCACACATGCATCACTATAGGCACGATAAAATGATCAGAAACTTGACTCTCACTTTTTATAAAGATGAAGACCTGAGGGTACACAAGAGCGACTCAAAGGAAAAGACTCAACTGACGGAACAACGCAAGAAAAGACAAAGAAAATAAAACTCACAACAACTATTTGCTAGACACAACTCAAAACAAAATAAGCATTTCTAAGACAAAAGGGGTTTTCTTTCTCCAAGTCCATCTGTAGAATTTCAAAAACAACTTCGAGTAGCCCATAGAAAGGTCCAGACCTGCCTTTAATTCAGCAATACTAACATCCACACCCAGCAGGATTGATTTTAGACTTTTAAATTGAGTCTCACAGATTGAATCTCATAATTACGTTGTCCCCACACATCTTTTCCACCGAAACAATTGCTTCTTCACACCATGCCCCTAGTTCAAAAGGCCCTTCCCAAGTGCTTTTGACAATTACCCTAGCTGAGATTGAGATTCATCATTCCAACCACCAGTGCTAGCATCACTGCTTCATCAAGCTTGAACGCACCAAGATCGAGTAAACTTTCTATCTCTTCAAAGATGTTGTTCCTTTTGCTCAGATCGGAATCAGAAGATTCAAGAATGAACACAATGGGTTTGAGCTCATTGGTGGGTATGCTGTGTTGGCTAGGGTAATGGTTGGTTGTTGGCAAGCTGTGGGTGAGTTTTATGTTATAGAGTGGCAATCTATTGCGGTTAGGGAGAGGATTATTGACAGCTTTGGGATTTTTAGGTGGGGTGATGACTTTGTTGTCAATCAAGTCTTGAATTTCATGGCGAAGGCGAAAGCAACGGTCGGTATGGTGACCGTACTGTTGATGGAATGTGCAATATTTGGTAGAGTCGTGTGTAGGTGGGAGATGATTAGGGAGAGGTCGAGGATTGAGCGGTTTGAGATACCCTTTCTCCATCAGTACCCTCAATGCACAGGTTAGGCTCATATAGAGTTGGGCGAAGGTTCATTTTTTAGAGGAAGAAGTATTAGGTTTAGAAACATTGGCAAATGGGTCGGCGGGTTTTGGTCGAGTATTCATCGGCTTGGGACTGGAATTAGAATGGGTGTTTCTAGTAAAGCATCCCTTTCCATTGTTTGCCTCCTGATTCAAAATGCTCTCATCTTGAGTGACAAAAGTGTCATCCACAGTCTTTGCAACAACTCCAAGTACTTGCTGCTTGTTCAACCCTTTGACTTTCAAAGTCTTAATAGCCCACCGAAGTTATGTATAGGGATCAATACTTGTCCCGGCTTTGTTCTTGCCATTTGCTTCTGCTTGGCCACCCATTTGTTGTTGATCTGTCATCACCCAGACTTGAGATAGATTCAGGTTGGCCCTTTTCAACTGCAGCTCGCTCCAGGATTGGGGAGCTTTGTGACGGGATCGAAATCCCAAATGTTAAATCTGTCACCGTTCCTTGAAGGTTTTCAATCATTCTCAACATATTAGCAGTAGTGGGTTTGGCCATTTGGCGCTCTTGATATGTCCAAACCGAATTGGGTGCATCCATTATGCACAAGTCAGTACTTTCTGGAATGAACACCTCAAGCTTGGGTAAATGGGTTGGGGTGATGTATATATAGGGGTTGAAGGTAGATGGCAGTGTATAGATGAGGTTAAGGTGGGCTGGAGACACTTGGTTGTGGATGAGAAGTGCGTTGGAGGTAACATTAGTTTCTTGGGATGGAGCTATTGTCTGGTTGTTGATGAGATTCTGAACCTCATGACGAAGGCGGCAGCAACAATCGGTGCCATAACCGCGTTGCTGATAGTACACACAGTACTTGGTGGGATTATGTCTAGCAAGGAGTGGGTCAGGAAAAGGTTGGGGATCGAGGGGTTTGAGATACCCTCTTTCCATCAGGACTTTTAGTGCATTGGTTAGGCTCATATAGAGGGGGGTGAACGTTCTGCCTTGAGCTCGGGTTGGGCTGGCTATTTGTGGATTGGTATTGGCAAACGAGTCGGCAATTTTAGGAGTGGCGACGACAGTATTGATTTCAATGGGTTTGGGCTCCCGGAAAACACCTTCCTTGTTGGTTCACTTGTTCTGGGGATAATCCCTTTGTTGAATACACTCTCAATCTGAACCCCTAATTCATGCAAATTTTTGAAAGTGAATAGTGGAGCGACTATCAATTTTTGTAACATATTAGGCTCAAGGTTTTGCACCACTATCCGCACTTGGTCCCTCTCAGAAGGGTGATCTGTCTTGTGTGCTGCCTTTGCTCTCCACCTTGTAACAAATTCCATAAAAGGTTCTGTAGGATTCTGGTGCGTTGCTTCAAGCTCTTGAGTGGTTATTTCAATTTGGGTATTATAAGAATACTGATTGACAAAAGCCTCAGTCAAATCTTCCCAATTCTGCTTCATTTTATCCTCTAACTTGGCGTACTAAGTGGCTGCTATATCCGACAGGGTTCTTCCATACAGAGAGAGTTTTTGAGGTTTAGTCAGACCCATCAGTTTCAAGACGTCCAAGAAAAGCCAAATATGTACCATAAGATCTCCAGACCTGTCGAAATGGTCAATGTGTGGCATTTTGAATCTGTTTAGAAGCCTTACGGCTGCCTCGGTGTGCCCATCCTCAATGTCAGGAATAGAGGTAATTCCTTGTGTCTTTTTGAATTGTTTCTCAAGGTTAGCAATTTTTAACAAGGTCTGGTCGAGATCATTAATAGCAAGGGGATAAAGCCCCTCATTAGGTTGTACCAGGGGTCTAAAAACTCGAGCTTGAGCCAACCCTTCTCGAGAATCCAGACCTTGCAAATCTTCAGCTGGCGGAGGTGGGTCAAAATTTAGCTGAGGGCCCAGGACTGGAATAGATGTCCCAGATGGGTGTTGCATTTCAGCATTGGTCTCATCTTGCATGGCAATTCCCTGGTTTAATGCCACTATCATGGCCACAACTTCTTCTGGACTCTCTGTGCATCACGGGTCTGCTAAGTTGGCAATCGGGGAAATGGATGGGTGTAAGCTGAGAGCTTACTGACAAGGATTTTAACCTGGTTATACTTGATGGATTTAAACTAGATTGGGTTTTTATTTTTATTTTTAGAGTAGGTCTTTTGGCATTGGCTGGACCTTTTCTGAGTTGGCTTTTAGGGATAAGATGAACTGGACCTTTTGTTGAGTGGGGTTTTTTCTGGAATTCGATGGACTGTGATGGGTTAAGACATGTACTGCTTCTTCTTTGGCGCAGACAAACCTAGCATTAAAAACAAATGCTCCATCAGATCGGGATACCGGATATGCTAGTCAAAATAGTGTAAGATATAATTCTTGGTCCTGGCTCTGGTTCGGGTTTCAATATTTTTCTACTATATCAAATACAAACCCCTGGATTTTGACCCAAATTCTGATTCTGATATGACCCTCAAGTTTGAAAGGAATCGCCTCAATATTAAGACTCACTGAGGATTTGCATCATACATTCCCAAAGAGTTCACATTTTGCACAAAAGCTTTTAAAACACCCCTATGAGAGGTTTAGGGTTTCCCTGTCCTAGTTTTGGAGTGATCTACAGCTTTACTACTCAAACAAGTGGTATCACATCATCTTGCATATGGGAGAGTATCATGTCCTAGTTTTGAAAGGTCACTAGAGCGTAGTATATGCGCTAGGCCAATTGGTCTAAAAGGGTACCTCAGCAAGATTACCTAATATACCTCTCACATCTAAAATAAGAAGTGAAAGGAGGATCAAACGGTACAGCGGTAATCCAGATCCAAGGGTTGTGCTCCCAACATGGCAGAGCCCACAACCGGTTAGCCTTTTGGCAAGCTTTTGGGCAAGCCACCGGCAAACCGTCCAGGAATAGTAGATGGCAAATACAGTGACTTAAGCGCACTAATGCAAATGCAATGCAAAAAACATATAAATATAGATAAAATTTCACATCATGAAATTCGAGTCAAGTTCTATAATTCCCCAGCGGAGTCGCCAGAAATTGTAGCTCGACTTTTCGTGCCCCTTTTTCGAAAGACGAATAAGTCCAACAGTATCGGACTCCCGCTGTTCTGAATCTGATTCCACAAGTGCAAAGTGAAATAGACAAACACCAAAGAGTCCCAATTCGGCAAATCTTTTAGAAAATCGATATTGAATCAAAAATGTCAAAAATGGACTACTTTGCCAGATACAAAGTCGTCACCTAAATATTTTTAGAAAATTTAGGAAACCCATGACTCATGCCAAAGGCCACGTGTCCGTCATCACTAAGATTGTCTTGGCTCGGGAACTTAGGTATGAGAGGGGAAGGTCATGAATTGAGCACCCCCGCTCGACCGATCAAAGATCGGCCTCTACTAATCATGATATAAATCTTATATACATTATATGCTCTTGTTCTGGTTTATTAGGCTAGCATTACTATGTGATGCGCACACACACAAGTATAGACTAATGTGCAAGATTTGGAACACTTTACTCATGTTCGTTTGCAAAATTGTTTCGAATATGTACCACTTGAAAAAGTGATCGCATATGAACGTTTACTCAAATTATTCCAATTCAAGCAACTAGCCTTCATCCGCAGGCATTCAAGCAATTTATCACTTAAGCATTTAGCCTCATGGCAAGCATGCTAGACATGGCAACAATCACACACATGTGATATGCTAAAGCGAGTAAAGGCTCACCTAGTACTCCAAGCCAAAAGATGATAAAGTTAGAAATATGCATGATCCTAACTATGCGATATAACTAATGCAACGCATGCGATATGCAATTTATTAGGCTCGGCTACTAATATGGCATATGAATCAATTTGATAGCATGCGGTCTAAGCACGTATTCAAAGAATGTTTTAAACTAACAATGCAAGTTAGAATGATGAACTGAGCCTTGGTGCATGCAAAACAAATAGATACAAACATGAAGAATGCTAAACAAAACATGATGCCCTAAACTAACCATCATAAGCTAGTAAATAAAAGGGAGAAAGACATGGGATTGGAAGACATACACATTATTACAACATTACGCCCTCTCACAGGAGGCTCCGAATGAACTAACTAACTAAGCTAACTAAGCAATTATTAAAAACCCAAATGAATAATTTAGCTAAACTACTTAACTAATTATTACAAACCGAATTAATTAACTATTCTAGCTAATTAAAATCATTACAACACGAGACAAATCAGCTATTCTAACTAATTAATTACAAAGTGACTATTTGAATCACAACACTGATATATACAACACGAATCTTGAGGATCGATGGAGAGCTCATGCATGAATGCGGTTTCCAGCCAAAAAAAAGCCACTGTTTCTGTTGTTGAATGCCTCTGTTGCACAGTAGAACAGATGCACTGATTTCCAACTCCAGACCAACTTTGTTCTGCTTCAAGAGAACACTGTTTGATTTTGCACTGGTGGCCAAAAGAGGGCCTGCCGTCTACTAATGATGGCCTGCCGTCCACTGAAGCTGGCCTGCCGGCCACTGATGACTGAACTTCTCTATTGTAACAGAGAGCAAATAGAGCAGAGACAGTATATTCTCAAGGGTTTGTTTGCACAATTTACCCCTCCTTATCATTTGAACAACTCAAAGGAGTAGTAAACTTGGTTCACAAACCATCAATCTATGCAATTTCATTACATGATGGCCTATGAATCAAAGTGTGCAAGTTCAATGAATGCAACAAAACAAGACTCTCAAAACCACCTCCCTATCATGAAAGATCAAGGGAAGTAGTTGACAATGAATCTTGAACCGTTTTTATCACTAATGAATATGAAATGACTCAAGACTCAAGGGTTCAATTAACATCCGATTGAACCCAAACAAGTTATTATCTTGTCCCTTTTTTAGCTTCAATTTTATTACTTCATTTTAGATTACCATCTATCCTTCAATCAATTGAGTCCACAATTGAATTTAAGTCCTCTAATGGAAAGAGGGCTCAAACCAAGTGTTGCTTTGGGCATGAAAGAGACATCATACCGTTGATAATGAAACCCCAAAGGGATTAAACCATTAAGCATGACACCTTAATCTCATGCTTAAACAAACAAATAATTTGAAACCACATTCAAAGCAAAGAAAAAGCCAAGAAAGAATGGAGATTGCAGAGGTGATCAAAGGTGAGAACAAGTAAGAAAAGCACTAAATAAATGCAATCAACTCAAATAAGGTGGTGTCTAAGGCCTAAAACACCAAACTCATGAGGACAATTACACTACAAGCATGCAATATAAGGCTCAAATGCAATGAGCACTTAAAAACAGTCCTAAAACAGTGCTAAATAAGGCCTAAAACATGCTGGAATTAAGACAAAAATAGCTAGGACAATAAGCTAAAACATGGATCATGCTAGGCTAGTAAGAAAAACACAAGGAGGGGAGACTAACTCCTCCAATTTTGGACTTCAAACCATGATTTTAGCCACTGAAATAACCATGAAAAGCAGTGTTTAAAAGCTCAAAAAAAGATAGTGTAAAGGTAGGAAATACAAGGGTAAAGGCAGGAAACACAAGGGTAAAGGCCTTGAGAGCAAGGTGTAAAGAAGGGTGAACGACCCCTCAACCTTTAATGGCCTTAAACCACAAGTTTCAACTAAAAAATACAGGTTTTAAACAGCTCAAAAATCAGTAGAAAGATGGAAAACAATTGGTGTAAAGATGGTACAAAGGCAAGATAAGGTATACCTCTTGAAGATGAATGAACCCTTAAGTCATAAACCAACAATTTCACACTCTCAAGTGCTTCAAGAGCTCAAATCACCACAGCAAGAAGCTCTCTAGGTTTGATTTAGAGTGTTTGGGCAAAGGCTATGCAAGTTGCAAGAGAGAGAGAGAGAGAAAGAGAGAGAGAATTGTAGAGAGAGAGGATATTTTTGCTCCCAAAATTTTTCTAATCTTAAAACCAAGAGAGAAGGTCCTCTATATATAGAAATATATGAGCTTCAATCGAAAATATCTATATAGAGACAGGTGGAGCAATGTGGAAACAGCTGGCACAAATATTTACAAAAATCTGATTTTTTGACACTTATGGGCGACAGGCCACTAATGGTGGATGGAAAGACACAAAACAAGGCAAAAGTTTCACTACTGGCTGGCAGGCCACTAGCAAGGGCCGGCAGGCCACTAAAGTGGCCACCTACAAAAATCTGTTTTCAGGCCCAATTTCAAATAGGCATAACTCATTTATCCGGACTCCATTTCAGGTCATTCTTGAGTCTAAATTGAATCCCCAGGAGTCTAGTTTCCAATGGTGGAGGCCTCGCATCTAAATTCTAAGTGTGCAAAGAGATATGCCTATTTTAGTGAAGGCTACTTAGTTTTGTCCTAACGAATTGATGCCTAACTCTTCCCCCATTAGTTTTCTTCCCTCCCCTCTTATTTTCTTCAACTCCAGACCTTTAACTGAGATGTTTTAAAGATTTTTTCAAAGATTTCACCTCCCTTTCATTTATTTCCACTTTATCCTTACTCAGTTTACTGAAAAGTGCAATTTTTAACGAAATGCGAGCCTCGGAACATCGTAGAAACTTTTCAAAAATATTTTGAAAGAGAGGGTTTTAAGGTCTAAAATAGTTTTGGTCAAAAATAGTTTTGGTCAAAATGGGATGTAAGATTGGGATTTAGATGCTCTTCTTGCTGATGGAAACGAATGTTTGTACAACATAACTTTCATCATCGAGTGATCAATCAGTAGCGCCCAAGTCTTAAGGGCCGTCAAAAATGGGATGTCTACAATAATATTTGATGGGAGAAGCAAGTTCTTAAAATGGATCATCAATCATATTATAAGGGAATAAAATCTAGCCAATAAAAGATTTTTTAATTATTTAAAAAATTAAACATCAAGAGAAATAATCTATGGAAGATGTTAATTGATTCCTATATTTTAGTGGTACAAAAATCTAAATTTTAAAACTGATCATTTTCAAATTTCTAAATTTAAATTTTTAAATGGATTAATTAACTTTTTTTTTTAAATGTGTAAATTAAAGCATAATAAGATTTCTTTTTAAATGATTAATAAATATTACAAGATTTTTTTTAAAATTTTAAAACTAATTAGTTAATTTTTCTTTTGCACATTTCTAAATTTAAATTTATAAATGAATTAATTAAATTTTCTTTTGAAATATAAAGATCAAGACATAATAAGATTTTTTTAATGATTCAATAAAAATTATCCAATAGAATATTTTTAATTATTTAAAAAATAACAATTCTAAAAAAATAGTATGAGAGTTTTGAGTTTCACAATGTTCTTCTCATTAGAAATCCCAATTTCCTCAATATGTAGTGTAGACATCATAATTTTTTAATAATAATTTTTGTTGTACTTTACCCAACAAGCCATCATCAAAAAATATATAATTCAAAAGTCCAAGTTTTAAGTTAAAATAAAATTACATAAAAAAACACACCTTAAAATCATGTTAATCTGTTTTAACTTTAAACCTAACTGTTAGATTATCACAACAAAATTAGTGCAGAAAGATCCATATTAGATGACCCTGATCCATATATTTTTCTAAACAAATATTGCTAATTTTCTTAACTTCTGTATGGGTTTCACTATGTTCAAAAAACAATAATGGTCTCATTATTTTGTAGATAATGGTGAATTTTACGTTTATAAGTATTATTTATTGTTTAGATCCAATTAAATATGTAAAAAAAATTAATAACAAATATTATTTGGGAATTAAGATGGAGCTCCCTCCTTTCAAATTTATGTTAGTTTAAGGATAAAAGAATTACTTTGTAGTCCTTTATTTTTTTAGATTTAGTGTTTGTTTGGTATCATCTAAAAAAGTAAAAAGTCACTATCCTATTTAAGTCACATCATCTTATTTAAGTCACATTACCTCTCTACCACATCACTTTAAACCCAATCCAAATTTCATGTTTTTTCATAAAAAAATAAAAAAATATATTAGTCTAGCAGTTCCTAAACAATATTTTGAAGCAAAAATGCCCTTACTGTTTCTTAGTGATTGATATCACACAAAATATACCTTGTTTAGATTTGGAATGATTTTAAAATTTAAATAATCATTATTCTTTTATGAAAAATAATATATAAATTTACTTTTTAGATTTACTTTCTAAATGCAGTGATATGTCTGGAAAATGATTCACTAAATCTAGAAAGTGTTGGAACAATCTTCTGTGTACAATAAATAAATTGAAACAAAATCAAACAAATAAAATAAATAACGTACCAAATTTATTTTATTGAACCAAATGAATATTTAAAGGCCAAGTCGAGTATGTGACATTCTGTCTTTAAGACAGATTCGCCCTGCTACGGTGCGTACGGTTAAGTGGCGTCTATCTCCCAGAATATAATAATCTTCACAAATTTGTAGTAACACTCCAAACAAATTTGTTCGGCGAACTAGAACCTTGTGTTCTATACTATCTTTAATTTTCCTAAAAACTAATATGAAGAAAATATGCAACATAGCAGAAATTTAGACAGCAAAAATATAATTTTCAGACTGTTTTTCGGATGTAAAATCTGTTGGAATGGGGCTGGTATTTATAGGCAAAAAGACATGCCTGAACAGGTTCAATTTTGAACCGAACAGGTGTAAAATTGAATTGAACAGATGCTGGACAGATCTGAAACTGTTTTGAACAGATATGCAAATTGTTTGACAGTTTTAAAACTGCTCGGAACTGCTGGACAGTTTTGCCCAATCTGTTGGACAGTTTGAATCTGTTGAACTGCTGGAAAATGGACTGAAAAATCAGATACAGTTTGGACAGAAATTTAAATTCTATTTTGGTACAAAATTTGAATTCAATTTCATTAAGAATTTTAGAAAAATTTGAAATAAATTTTCTCCAAACAAAATTAATATTAGAACTGACCCGATCCACATGACTCAGCTGGCCGGTCGGACAGACGGACGGATGGACGGCGCGCGCGCGTGTGTGATGGTTTGAGCCAAGGTTCTAATTGTCCGTAACTCCTCCCTTCTACAAACTTGAGGTGCCCCTTGGGCCCAACCCAAGTTAGTACACCAAGAGCTTATATACCCACAAAAACTCTCTTAAAGTTTCAATGTGAGACAACTCATTTCAAGGAAACCCACGTTTACTTCTTTAATTGTCTATTCCACGAATCCGAAAACGACATCAACTTCTCATTCACTCATAAATGGTTTTGACGAACCGTTTTCACCGTATGACTTGCCATGCGACAAGGAACACGTCACCTTTTCGGACCCACCCCAAAAGACGTTTGGGGCCTACTCAATTTAAGGCTCAAAGTTGGCACAAAATAAGCTTTATGAAACCAATTTTTCCAACAATCCCCCACATGAATGGAATTTGACGGAGAGAAAATGCAACAACATGATCTAATTACAGAGAGTACAGAAGTTGAAAATATTCTGCAAAGGATAAATAGCTTTTGGCTTTGAACCTTTCCTTATGAGACATTATCGGATTTACTAGCTAACCAGTAAACATGATGTCTTGAACTGTTCAGCCGTTTGTGTAAACCAAGACAATAGAACTCACATAGTATATCACCAGACACAGTTTAGTTCTCACTATTGTGTCCATTTTGGCCCTGAACAACCTGGTCTTTCATGAGTACTCTACAGAATTGTAGCCCTTCACAAATTTCATAGAACCAACCCAGTTCACACTCACATAGGTGATTCTTATGAAGAATATCCTACCATACTCCACTAGGTTTATCTAGATATAAGAATCATTAAAATTTTACTTAACCTAAAACGCTACAGACATCACTGTTTCATCATAGAAATAGGTAGGAGTTAGACTCCCTAGTGATCCTTTTGAGTCATTCACAACTCGGTTGTCCCTTTGAACCTAGATCTTGGGATCTCCAGTCAACTAGGTTGGGTTGCCGTTGTGGTAACTCTTGTTTAATAGGCTTAAGTCCCATTCCCCTCGATGAATTCTCAACTAGCTCTCTTGCTAACCCTTTGGTTAGTTGATCCGCTATGTTGTCTTTAGACTTCACATATTCAATGGAAATAATTTCATTAGAGAGTAGTTGTCTTACGGTATTATGTCGACGACGAATGTGTCGTGACTTACCGTTATACATATGACTCTATACTCTACCTATTGCTGATTGACTATCACAATGTATGTATATAGCAAGCACCGATTTTGGCCATATTGGAATATCTTCGAGGAAGTGACGAAGCCATTCTGCTTCTTCCCTAGCTTTATCTAAAGCTATGAATTCTGATTCCATAGTAGACCTAATTATGCAAGTCTGTTTGGAAGATTTCCAAGATACAGCCACACCACCAAGAGTAAAGACATACCCATTGGTGGACTTTGAGTCTCTAGTATCTGATATCCAATTTGTATCACAATACCCTTCAAGTACTGCTGGATATCTAGTATAATTTAGCCCAATGTTACGAGTAAATCGGAGATATCTTAGAATCCTTATAATTCTTTCCAGTATTCTACTCTTGGATTACTCGTATATCTACTTAATTTACTTATGCATAAGCTATATCCGGGCGAGTGCAGTTCATCAAGTACATTAAGCTTTCAATAATTTGGGCATACTGTAATTGAGAAATACTTTCATGTACATTCTTAGAAAGAAACAAATTAACGTCCACAGGTGTTCTAGCAAAATGATCATCATCTTTGCTAAATTTTTCAAGTATTTTCTCAATATAATGAGATTGTGACAAAGCATAACCTTCTGATGTTTTGGTAATTTTCATACCAAGAATTACATCAGCAATGCCCATGTCCTTCATGTCAAAATGTTTATTCAACATTTTCTTGGTAGTTTAAATCATATCATTATTACCACCTATGATGAGCATATCATCTACATAAAGACATACAATAACATAACATTTATCTGTGTTTTTAATATAAACACATTTGTCACACTCATTAATTTTGAAACCATTTGACATCATTGCCTTGTCAAATTTCTCATGCCATTGCTTTGGCGTTTATTTTAAACCATATAATGATTTAACCAATTTACACACTTTCTTTTCTTTTCCTGGAACAGAAGAACCTTTTAGTTGTTCCATGTAAATTTCTTCATATAACTCACCATTTAAGAAAGCGGTTTTCACATCCATTTGATGAATTTCTAGATTGTACAAAGACGCAATAGCAATTAGCATTCTAATGGATGTTATTCTAGTAACCGGTGAGTATGTGTCAAAGTAATCTAGACCTTCTTTTTGTCTATACCCTTTGACCACAAGTCTTGCCTTATATTTGTCAATTGATCCATCTGCTTTCATTTTCCTTTTGAAAATCCACTTATATTCAAGAGGTTTACAACCTGGTAGCAAATCCACCAATTTCCAAGTGTGATTTTGCAAGATGGATTCAACTTCGCTGTTTACAGCTTCTTTCTATAAAGGAGCCTCAGAACTGGACATAGCTTCTTTAAAAGTTAGAGGTGCATTTTCTGACAAAAATGTTAGAAAATCTGAACCAAAAGATTTTGAGGTTTTAGCACGTTTACTACGCCTAGGTTCCTTTTCCTCAATTTGATTTAACTCTTGCTCTTGTTCTTGATCCTGACTAGTAATAGCATCATGAGATCTTTTATTATTACTAGTCTCTTGTCCAGTCTTATTTGGAAATACATGTTTAAAGAATGATGCATTCCGAGATTCTATAATAGTAGTTATATGCATTTCGGTATGTTCTGATTTATGAATCAAAAACCGATATGCACTACTATTCTTAGCATAACCAATGAAAATGCAATCAACTATTTTAGGACCTATCTTAGTCTTTTTAGGACTAGGAATAGCCACTTTAGCCAAATACCCCACACTTTTAAGTATTTGTAGGATGGTACTCTTCCATGCCACATTTCATAAGGTGTTTGATTCACTTTCTTTCGGGGTACTTTATTAAGTATATAATTAGCAGAAAGTATTGCTTCCCCCCACAAGTTCTGAGGTAATCCAGAACTTATTAACATGGCATTCATCATTTATTTTAAAGTCCTATTTTTCCTTTCAGCAATTCCATTTTGCTGAGGTGAGTAAGGAGCGATGGTTTGATGAATTATTCCATGTTCTTTACAAAACTCACCAAAAAGTGATTCATATTCACCACCTCTATCACTTCTAAGTTTCTTAATTTTCTTACCAAGTTGATTTTCAACTTCATTCTTGTATTGAATGAAAGTTTCCAAAGTTTCATCCTTGGTTCGAATCAAATAAACATAACTATATCTAGTATAGTTATCTATAAAAGTGATAAAATATTTTTTCCTACCTCTAGTTGGAATTGATTTAAAATCACAAATGTCACTATGAATTAATTCAAGTGGTTCCGTACTTCTTTCAATTGAATGAAAAGGAGTTTTGGATAATTTTGCCTCAACGCAAATTTCACATTTATGATTTGAATCAATGTCAAATTTAGGTAAACATTCTATATTAATTAGTCTACGCAAAGATCTATAATTAACATGTCCAAGTCTACCATGCCATAAATTTGAAGACTCAAGCAAGTAAGAAAAAAATGTATTATTATTAATAACAGAAGGTACAACAGTCATTACATTCATTTTGAAAAGGCCATCAGACATGTAATCTTTTCCTACATACATCCCGTTTTTGGTAAGTACAAATTTGTCACTTTCAAAAACTAGGCTAAATCCATTTTTACTCAACAAAGATCCGGAAACAAGATTCTTGCGAATGTCCGGTACATGCAGCACATTGTTGAAAGTGAGTTCCTTTCCAGATGTCATCTTCAAAATAATCTTTCCTTGTCCTTCAACTTTAAAAGTCGAAAAGTTGCCCATAAAAAGTTGTTCACCATTGTCCATCACTGAATAAGATGTGAACATCTTTTTGTCGGCATAGATGTGGCGAGTAGCATCAGTGTCCACCCACCACTCTTTAGGATTTCCGACAAGGTTTGCCTCGGAAACAACTGCAGAAAGATCTATGACATCTACACCATTGGAAATTTTATCCATTTCGGTCATTTTGGCTTTAGCAACCTTCTTACTTGATCTTCCTTTGCCTATGCAAAAATCAGTTCCTAAGAACTTCTCTAGCTTTTTACCATGATTCACTGGTACAGTCCCAACATAAGGAGAGGTAGACGCAATGACAATCACCATACCAGTACTGGTTTAAACATTAGTTTGACCAGTTTCAGTAGCCATGAGTTCTAAATTATAAAACACAATTATAATTAGAATTTTGTACTACACAAAAATTTAAACCAAAATCACAGAATTAAATTCTGTAAAAATAAAAGAAACAAAAATTGTAACTTTTATTTCCAATTAATTTGAAAATAAAATAAAATTTTATTTAAACAAATTAATTCCATACAGAAAATTAAATTTCTATAAAAAATAAAAGAAACAAAAAATGTTGCTTTTATTTCCAATTAAATTGAAAATAAAAAATTTATTTAATCAAATTAATTCTACACAGAAAAATATTTCTGCAACACTTCAAAAATTAAAATACTGAAAATATAATTTTAATTAATGAATACTCAAAAATAATTTCTGAAAACCAAAATTAATTTCTGACAAAATTCCACAAATAAATATTCTGAATTGTTAATGACACCAGTATATTACTACTAGTTGTCAAAGAAAAGAGACAGTATATTACTACTATCTGTCAAACAGTATATTATTACTATTTGCTTTCCAACCAGAATATTATTTTGTAAATCACAAAAATAATTTCTGTAAGAGGAAGAAAGAGAACAGGAAACAAACGAAAAATTCTGTAAACAGAATAATTCGAATCTATCTTAAGATTGTTGGAACAATCTTCAGTGTACAATAAATAAATTGAAACAAAATCAAACAAATAAAATAAATAACAAACCGAATTTATTTTATTGAACCAAATGAATATTTAAAGATCAAGTCGAGTGTGTGACACTCTATCCTTAAGACAGATTCGCCCCGCTACAATGATCTTCACAAATTTGTAGTAGCACTCCACACAAATTTGTCCGGCGAACTAGAACCATATATTCTATACTCTCTTTAATTTTCCTAAAAACTAATATGAAGGAAATATGCAACAGAGCATAAATTTGGACAGCAAAATATAATTTTCAGACTATTTTTCGGATGTAAAATCTGCTGGAATAGAGCTGGTATTTATAGGCAAAAAGACCTGCCCAAACAGGTTCAATTTTGAACCGAACATGTGTAAAATTGAATTGAACAGGTGCTGGACAGATTTGAAACTGTTTTGAACAAATATGCAAACTGTTTGGCAGTTTTAAAACTACTCGGAACTGCTGGGCAATTTTGCCCAATCTGTTGAATTGCCGGAAAATGGACTGAAAACCGGATACAGTTTAGACAGAAATTTAAATTCTATTTTGGTACAAAATTTGAATTCAATTTCATTAAGAATTTTGGGAAAAAATAATATTAGAACCGATCCGACCCGGCCCGCGCCCGGTCGGATGGACGGCGGCAGCAGCGCGCTCGTGTGGTGGTTTGAGTCAAAGTTCCAATTGTCCATAACTCCTCCCTTCTACAAACTTGGGGTGCTCCTTGGGGTCCAACCCAAGTTATTACACCAAGAGCTTATATACCCACAAAAGCTCTCTTAAAGTTTCAATGTGAGACAACCAATTTCAAGGAAAACCCACATTTACTTCTTTAATTGTCCATTCCACGAATCCGAAAACGACGTCAACTTCTCATTCACTCATAAATGGTTTTGACGAACCGTCTTTTCCGTGTAACTCACCAAGCGGTAAGGAACACGTCACCTCTTCGAATCTACCCCAAAAAACGTTTGGGGCCCCACTCAATTTTGGGCTCAAAATAAGCCTTATAAAATCAATTTTTTCAACAGAAAGTGGATCTAACTTTTGTACTTGAATGACAATGCTCTTCTTTTATTTAGATCTTTATTTTTTGTAAAATTTGTATCTTTAAAAAGTTTTTGTTTAGAATTATCAAACAAAATCACTGATTAATAAGAAATTTCTATTAAAAAAAAAAAAAAGAATTTTTCACTAAATTTGTTATTTTAAACTTCGAAGTCAATAAATTTTCACTCTCACCAATAAAAAGTCAATGAAATTCCACTATGGCGGACTAACAGTCAATTTTCAATCAAAGAAATTATAATGTCTAATGATAAGTATACTTTATTTTTTTATTTTTTTTGTTTGGCAACATAAAAAAGGGCTCTGAGGTGTCATTACGACCCCGTGGGCCCTGATCCCGGGATAACCGGTTGTCAGTCAGGAATTAACTCCCACTATGTCAGGGACTCACCACCAGGGCACCAATGGAGCGCAACCACACGCCCCAGCAGAGGACAAGTGACGAGGAGAGTGGAAGGCGTGTTCTCCAAAGAGATTTCAAAACACCCTCTCCCAGGAATCGAACCTGGCTCAGTGCTGGGGAATGCACTGCATTCTCTACCAGGCCACCAACCCTAGTGGTATAAATATACCTTATTTCATCATGCATATTTGAATTAGGACGAATTATATTAACGGTTTTTATAGTCTATGACTTGTGTTATTTTGGTTCTTAATTTTTTAATTGTGATATATTTGACACTGAATTTTAAATCTTGTTCCAAATAGGAACAATTGAAAGATACCATTACTTAATTTCAAGAGTAAAATCATCAATTTGATAAAATATAAACTAATTTGATAAAAATAAATGTCAAAAAAATATTTTTAAATTTTTAAAAATTATTTCTACCTACTAAAGATAAAATTATATAAAATTGATAAATCTTTTAGACATTTATTTTTTTACCAAATTAATTTTTATTATTGTGTTTGGATGATAATTATATAATGGGTGATTGTTTTTATTTTCATTAAATTAGTTTTATTTTTTCAAAAGTCAAATATGGCGACAACTTTAATATCATTATTAAATCAATCCATTAAGTCAAAAAATTCAAAATTAAAAACATTTCATATATTAAATATATCGATTACATATTAAAATCCTAACAACCACCCATTATTTGATCATCATTCAAACACATAATAAAAATTAATTTGGTAAAAAAAATAAATGTCTAAAAGATTTATCAATTTTACATAATTTTATCTTTGATAGGTATAAATAATTTTTAAAAATTAAAAAATATTTTTTTTACATTTATTTTTATCAAATTAATTTATATTGTATCAAATTGATAATTTTACTCTTGAAATTAAATAATGGTATATTCAATTATCCTTATCTAGAATAAGATTCAAAATTTAAAATCAAATGTGTCACAATTAAAAAGTTAAGAACCAAAATGATACGAGTCACAAACTATAGATAGGCCTTTCAATTATTACAAAAATCCTTTAAACCACAATTAATGTTTTCCATTTGTGACCAAAACACACAAATATACATATACTGATATACATTACAGTAGTAATTTGGTCCTTTTTTCAAAGAGAAATTCCTGGTAGCTCGAAAACAAGGCTCGACTTTGGCTCGAGAGGGAGAGAAGAGAGGAGAAGGAGAAGGAGGGAGAGAAGAGAGGAAGAAGGAGGAGATCGGCCCAGCGCCAGTCGTTGCCCAGCCCGTCGCCGCCGATCGCCCAGCCGTCGCCCAGCCCGTCGCCCAGCTCCGATCGTCGCAGCAGCCTCCTCCTCCTCCTTCCTTCTTCCTCCTCCCTCCTCCGCCCCGCCTCCGCCTCCTCCCCCCCCCTGTGAATATGCCCCCTCCAGTCCTCCTCCTCCTCCTCCTCCTCCTCCTCCTCCTCCCTCTCTTCTCCTTCTCTTCTTCTTCACCCTTCATTTTCGACGACCTGTAACAGAAGAAGGAACAAAAAAAAAAATTGAGCCAAACTCGAGCCATACATTTCGAGCTACCAATCGCGGTTCTTTTTCAAAATAGTGAACTGTAGTGGTTTGGTCTTTGTTTTATCCTAAACTGATTCATGCTCACTCCTACAAACAATAAACAATCATCAAATCTTTCTCATCAAAAATCAATTACCAAAACTTTTACGCAGCGCAGCCTATCAAAAGAAAATTCATGAAATCAATAAGCCTTCCTAACTCATGCATAATTCAATTCTGAAACCAAACAACTATCAAGTAAATACTCTTGAAATAGAACCCAAAAAAATGTGTAGCCATAAACAACAAAAAAATCCAAACAAAAACAATGAAGCTACCAATTTATTCCAAAGCTGAGAGAAGGAACACTAGACCTGAAGTTGATGATTTCAGTGCAGGTTGAAATTAGGTTTGCTTTGTAGAGTGAGGCCAAGCGTTGTCCCATAAAATAGAGTGAGAAGTTTAGTTTGAGATGATAAAATGTTTGAGGCCAAAAAATAACTAAATAAAATATTATTAAAACCCTCTTTGTTGAGCATATTCTGCATTCAGCAATTAAAAGTTTGTTATTTTTAAGAGAGACTTATCTCATTAAGCAAAATTAATTTTTGTTATCAAATCCACTTATTCTGTTTTTACTTAATTAATTCAGCTTAATGTAGTTGACAAACAGCACCTACCTTTTACTTCTAACTTCTTGTAATACACTGGATAATCTTTACAATTTTTTGTAATATGTAAAATAAGGATTATAGTTATATTTCATTGTGCTATGACCTTTGAATACCGTATTATAATTGTTATTTTGACTCATTGTGGTGATTTTTTATTTTTTATTTTTGGCCCAAAGATAATATAACAATTCTGATTTAGACCCGACCCATTTATTGCTTTTGGATCTGAGAACCCGTGTATTTAACTGTTGTTTAGCTCGTTTCCATCTTATTGTTTGTAGGGTTTGACTCTAGGGAGTTTTGGTTGTACTTGAAACAGGTTGGGAAGTTCATTTTTCAAAAGAGTTGTTGCCTAGACTTTCACTTGTTTGCTTGACCAACCATTTCTGCGCTCAAGCGGTCCTTTGCAGACTGCAAAACTACTAGAAGTTTGGGTTATTCACTCGAGTGGCCCTTCTTGCAATCGGGCAAACTTTTCCAGGTTTGAACTATTGGGAGGGAGTCATTGTGCGCTCGAGTGATGGTTTGGTCGCTTGAGCAGTGTCACTTATTGTGTCTGTTGCTCGAGCGACCATTCTTGCACTCGATCGGTCTACGCGTATATCAGTTCGAGAGAAATACTTTTTAGATCACTTTTTCATCTCTCTCTCTCTCATTCTCTAAACATTCCAAAAACCCTAGATCAAACCACTCTCTCTCTCTCTGCAGTTCTCATTTCTTGCTCCAAACACTCCTAATCCATGAGTTTCCTCACCCTAGTCCTTTGCGGAAAAAAACGTTGAGCACATCCAGGGCTTCGTTTTGATCGGAGCATCTTGTGTTTTTGACGCAGTCAAGTTCTACCCATCTTTTCTCCGTGTCTTTTCTTTAAGGTGGGGATTTGTTTGACTCTTTTATATGATTTTTAGCTTAATTATTTGCTCTTTGAAAAGGGTTATTGATTTGGGAATTTTTGAGAAATATCTAGGGTTTTATTTGAAATTAAAAGAAAGGTTTTCTAAATTGACTTTTGAAAATGGTTATAAAAATATGGTTATGGATGAGTTGGGTTGAAATGGGGGAAATCTTTCCTAAATATTGATTTTGTAAGAAAAAGGGATTTGGCCTAATTTTGGATATTGGAATTGCAAAAGGGAAATGGAAAATGATATTGGATATTGTGAAATTGGAATAATGGTTATGTTGATGATGATGGTGGAGTTGGATATGTAATATCACTCTTATTGTAATTAATAAAAATGTATCTTTTGATTGGAATTTATCTATTGAATAGAAATATTTGTTTTGGGCTATCAGTGGATGATAGTTTTGATTGTTGTAGATTTTGCATGACGATTAGGTGGAATTGAAGCTAATTTCTCATCCATTGTGCATTGAGCATCATTATACATTGAACATTGTAATTGTATTGATTTTTTAGAAAAATTGATGAATACATTGGTAAATCTGGTTAGAGAGTGTAGTTGTGGTTATGATGTTGGTTTGTGTGTCATTGGTGAAAGTCTAGAAACTCGCGCAATTAGGTGCTGATCCTTTTAGTTAGTACCGGTAAAATGGCTTTGGTAGTGCTTGTATGGCCTATTGGCAGACACATTCCTAGAGATTCCCAGTGTTTTGTATCAACTGTCCTATTTTCTGTATAAAAGGTTTATTTTCATGAATTAATATAAAATCTGGCATTGCATTGTTTTGAGATGAAAAACAAGAAATGTTGGAAAATGACATGCATGTGCATTCGTATTATGATTTTGCTAAAATTCATATATTGTGTCAGAGTATCTCTATTGGATTTTGGCTCACCCTATATGGAAAATAACTTTCAGGTGCTGTTTAGCCTCGGGTTTTATTTGTATTGAGTTTAAACTCATTTTGTTGTAACCAAGTATTGTTTTGGAAAGTTGCAAGCCATTAGGATATTTCCTTATTTGACTTCAATTTCCTTTTTACCATGTATCCATGCCATATGTTATAGATTCATGATTTAGGATTTGTAAATATGTATTGCATGTGCCATTTTTTGTAATGATTAAAGATGTAATGAATAGAGGTTATGAGATCGTTGATCTATTGTAACACTATTATGTAATGGGTTAATGTTAATTATTTTGGGGCATTACAGATAACAAGACTCTTTCAAGTTAGCTAGAAACCAATTAAAACATGACTCCCAAAAGGCACATAAAAAAGTCAAAAGCATATTTGAACCAAACTAAACAAAAATAGCCACCCATACACAAAGACAAAATCACCAATACAAGTGCATTGAAACTTCCAAACAACAGCAATATCATCAGCCAATCTCCAAATTCATTGTAGAAACACATACAACAACACAAATTTTGATCATGACCTATTATGATTGTTATTTTGATTATCATCAAAGTGGTCTTTGATTATAATAAAAGTAGTTATTGTGATTGCTAGTCTTATTGTGGTGTTAGTTATGCTCTTCGTTATAACTTATTGTAGTTGTTAATTTGGTTATCACCAAAGTGATATTTACTTATAATCAAAGTAGTTATTGTGGTTGTTATTTTGACATATTATGATGATGATTATGCCTTTTGTTATTGTGATTATTATTTTAATTATTACATAAATGGTACTTGGTTATGACCAAAATAGTTATTTTAATTGAAAAGTGAATCATACCACTTTCAAGTTAAAATTAGAAGTCATACCAAAGTAATTATTTTAGCCTGAAGAACACTAGAAAGTGAAGTTTTCATTGATGTTGGAGACGTATTGGATGCATGCATGTCTGGTTTATTATCTCAAGTAGGTGAGTCATTCTATTGATGATATATTTTTTGAATATCTTGTTCATTTGACATTTAAATCTACCATTTTGAGTTTTTAAGAGAGCACATGATATAAGAAAGGCTATGGCTTCTCTCTGGTCCTCCATCGGACTAGAGATATACTGTTGGGCCTTATGGGCTTACTTTTGGGCTCTATTTCGAGTATATCATCTCAACAAAAAATCAAGTCGATTGGCTAACGGCAACCATGTGTTTGGGTTAGTTTTGTATGAAAAAAATGGACGATGAAAAAAATAAATTGTACATACAAAATTGATATGAATACGTGATTTTCATTATCTGATCAATTTGATTTTTTGCAAGAATGATGTACTCGACAAATCCTAAAATGTGAACGGTTCAGATTATCGAAACAGGACCCAAAAATGGGCCTACTGGGCCAAATTGGATGATCCAGTTTGATTACAGATTAGAAACAGTCCAATCCCTATAAGAAATACCAGCAAGGTTAATCAAAACTTTTTGAGAAATTGATGAAACTTTATAAAGCCATACAATTTCATCAAATTACAAATTGAACTTTAAATATTAAATGAGGATATTTTTCAAACTCACTACTCTATTCAGCCATACAATTTCATCATCCTCTTAAATTACACTACCAACTTTAAAAGTTAAAACAAGTTATCACCAAATTCAACTACAAATTACTAGTTTAAACTATTACCACTTGAGCCATCACCAAGACCCTTGCTTCGCACATGCATGTCATTCAATGATCCAAACTTTTCCTTATACAAATTGAGAGAAAGGGTGGCTAAATTGAAGTAGGGGCCTAGATGGGTTGCAGTCAAATAGGGTTGTTCGCAGTGGTGGGGAGTCATTGATGGGGGAGGAGAAAGGGGTTTACAATGAGGAAGAGATAAAAGAGAGGGGTTGTAGTGGTTCACAAAGGTGGAGGGAAAGGTTGTGGTGGTTCGCAAAGGTGTATGTAAGGAGTTGTGGTAGAGGTAAGGAGTTATGACAGCAAGTGGAAATGGGTGTCGCGCTGGCGACCGGTGAAGTTGTATGCGACAATGGTAGTTGGGGTGTTTCGTACGAGAAATTAAGGTTTTATACTTTGTAGGATTTCAGTTTATTAGTAATTTTACATGAGGATAAAATTGTAATTAAAAAAAGAAAGGAGGGCATGTATGGTAATTCTATCTTCACACATTTTTTATCTTGTGAGTGTTGGTATTAGCACATCACTTATTACTTTGAACCCCCTATTTCTTTAGATTCCCATTTACAAATTTCTAAACCTTTAAAATTTCTTTCTTCACCCCAAATAATGCCAAAATTATTTTTCTAAAAATTTCACACCCATTAAAATGCACTCTTAAAAATCATTCATCTCTCAAAACGCTAAAAGTTAAAATTTGAACTTTTACCATGGAGATCTCCCCGTCGATCATGTTTCTCACTCTCATGGTGGTATCTCTATTACTCTCTCTCACGATGAATCTCATAGAAAGAAAGACAAACTTCTCTGTTAATCTAAAACCCATCTTCACAAGTTGTACAACGGTATCTCTCTCTCTCTCTCAATCCATCAAACTTCAAGAAATTCCTTTATTCAGATATGTGTGTTCACAAACAAATAATCTATGTTCAAGCCTGTATTGTCGAAGAAATGACTGATGGTCGGCCTTGTGTTCCCGAACCTTATAAAATGTGAACTCCTGCGTATGTGCACAAGTTTGACCCATTAAACTTTAAAAATTCCATTGTTTAGACATGTGTTCCCAAAAAAATAACCTATGTTTGGGCCTGTATTGCTAAACAAATTACTGATATTCGGCCCTATGTTCTCGAACCTTAGAAAATGTAAACTCCTTTGTATTTTTTAAGTTGAATCATTTTTACCATTTTTGTCCGTGTTTTTTTAAGAAACTTACCATTATAAGGTCAATCTCTTTTAAGCTATGAATACGATCCAAGTTATGAACCTCCTCTAAACTTACATTGATGCACTTCATTCATTCGTCTCGTGGAATTCTAGTTGCTAAAAAAAATTCCACTCATCATCATTGCCAAAGAAGTGTGTATAATCGAATGGCGGTCACCATTGCTACCACAATATCGCTGTCGGAGGGGTCTCAAGGTTTTGAGAATGGGTAAATTCTGAAGGTTTTGAAGTGTGTTGGTGGTGATAGAGGTGTATACTCTCATAAACCCTATTTTATGATTAAGTGAGTCTGTGAGTTTAATTATGAGATGAGGTATCCAAAATAATTGATGTTCTCTTTATTAATTTTATTTGAAGTTAATATTGTAGTAAATAAAATAAAATAAATGGGGGGTTTAAAATAATAAGTGAGGTGCTAATAACAACTCTCCTATTATTTATACACAAACTTAATAAGTAAATTAATTAATTAAATTTTTTTTTTTTTACAATTTTACCATTAAACAAAATGATCAATATTGATATCAATACACTTACCACACTTCAAAACTAGATTTTTTCAATAGACTTTTTTCGAACCCAAAAAATCTTAATACACATATTTTCAAAAAAATTAAAAAGAACAAAAAATATGTAAATAGTTTGGAACTATAGAATAAAAAATATGAAAATATGTAAATACATAACAAAGAGGATGAAAAAAATTAAAATCTCATTTGGAAATACATAACCGAAAATATGTAAATAGTTCATAATTATAGAACCAAAAATATATTAGTAGTTCAAAAATACAAATTCAAAAATATAAATTTAATTTGGAAGTATAGAACCAAATGTTTTCCCTTTCTTTGGTAGTTGTATGTCGAAAATTTACATTTTATTCAAAAATATAGAATCGAAAATTATAATTTTGTTCGATTGCTAATTGTTAATTTTTTTTTTATAAATTTATTCAGATAACCAATACTAATGATTTTTATTCTCTTTCCCAGCCAATACGAATCGAATCACAAAAGTAAAACAGTAACTTAGTTTTTACAGAACAATAGTAAAATAATAACTGAATATTGTTGATTTTAGAAAATTATATACCTTAGAGAATGTTGTGCTTAGATGCTTCTTTTGTTGTGCTTCAATGGTCGAAGTATCGCTGAAGAGTGTTGGAAAATGCCTTATGTGTAGGGCACAGTTTAGATATTCGTTTAGAGGCGTAGTGTAGATTTATGTTTTGTGTGATGTGTGTACATAATATATTAAATTTCTATATTGATATGTGCATATAATATGTCTCAGAGATATATTTAGAACATTTGATATGTGAAATGAGATTCAAAAACCAACTTACTAATTAAGCTACTACCAATCACCACCCAAAAAAATAAAAAATAAAAAATAAATTATAGCTCATGCCGTAAATAGAGTAACAATAAGTTGTTTGTTTTAATGTAATTGCTTTTCATGCTCTCAAAAATTTTAAAAAAAATAAAATAAAAAAGTAACAATGAGAGCAAGTTGTGTCATACATTACACCATTGATTTGGCTTCTTCCAGGTCCAAATAATTTTATTTACACACATCATTACTTTTTGTGCACATTATTTTTTAATGTATGTGCTTATAAATTTATTTATCTTTTATTTTATTAGGTGGTTTGGCAACAACCTAAATAAGTTGTTTATTGATTTATTTGTTACAAATTATCATATTATTTGTTTATTTTTTACATGTATTTTTTAAAAATTAAAAAATCACTAAATAAACCTTATGTAAATCACCCAAACGATTATAATATGGTCTTATCGTGTAATATGTATTTTACCTATCTAAATATTACTATAAAGTATATATTTTATTTTATCTATCAACTGTTTCATATTTCTATTCCAATCATACTCTTTATTTTAGCTATTCATCCAAATATTATTAACTTTATAAAATGACACATCAGCAACAAAGATTGAAGGAAATAATCTTAATGATTAAATATATTTTACCTAACGTTAAAGGCTAGCTACATGCAGCTAATGAATGCAAGTTGAGCTAAAATATCTAATCATATACTTAATACATTAAAATATTTTACCTAACAAGTATTATATGACTAGTGATTTGGTGATGCTCACATTCCTAGTTAGGTTTGGATCGGCCACCGCACTTAATAATTCCCGAAAAAGTAAACCCTATGTTGTTGAAATATATCTCAATTTCAAATCCTTGGGCAGTAACAACAACGCCCCACACACCACACAGTTTCTTGGCGGCGCCTCCTCCCCATTCTCTGCGATTTCATCTCTTTCTAGGGTTTAACATCTTCAACCCTCCAAACTCCCCCGATCATCGATCAAACTCAACCCCTAAGGTAATCTCTCTCTCTCTCTCTCTCTCTCTGATCTTATGCTACATATACTTGTTTATGCGTGTATGTATACTTACACTAGGGTTTCGATTGATTTCATTCGCTGCGTTCAATCAGTGGCGGGACCAGAAAATTTATTAATTTTGATCATACAAACTTAAATATTCGTTACATAAATTTTTATTGTAATCTTTTGAAAGCTTTTCATGATATTATTATTATCAGTGTCAACAGTTGCCATTGAATCAAAATTCTTAATTTTAGCACATCAAAGTTCTTAATTTTTTGCACCAAAAATGAAAAATCTTAATCTTAACAAATCCGAATCTCTAAAATTTACATAAATAACGACAAATCAAAATCTTTAATTTTAGTTAATCATCAGAGTCTCGACATATAGGAAAGTGAGGGGAGGGTTGGGTTGTATTTAAAAGAAAAACACGTGTCCAATCAATCGATTACAGGTGGGTTTTTGTTTTCTTTACTGTCGCATTCGGATCTTCAACTTTTCGTGTTCGGTCACCACTGTAGGTTCTCTTCACTTTATTGAATTGATCAGATCAGAAAATTGAATTGACAATTGAAAACTTACATTAAATTACTTAGTAAAAGTTGAGAGTATTATATTTATCACAAAAAAAAAAAAAAAGTTGAGAGTATTATCACTTTAGAAAGATCAATTGCTTCTAATCTACTAGTT
>JAPPVO010000019.1:170731100-170853600 GCA_030407325.1 Camellia japonica | reverse complement strand
ACCACTCTTTGTTAACAACTCTATCCATTTTCTCTTTTCTTCAGTAACCTGTCCCAACTCCCAAGTTGCTTATTTTTTAAGATTAATCATTGGTGGTTTGTATATTTGTGGTTTACAATGAAAAGGGCCTCACTAAGCTGTTTCTTTCTCATGTTTTGAATTTTCTGAAGATCTAAATGTGTTTTGTACATATTGAACAAAGCTCCTTACGCTATCTTAGTTATGTGGAGGTTGTTTAATTATGTATATATGTTATGTATGCATCTTTGCATTTAGGACTTGAGTTCTGTTGACAAAATTTATTTGACCACAATTTGACTGCATCCAAAAGAATAATTTAAATGGGTCTTTTGATAGTTTATAGGCGATGTTACATGGAATCGGTTACAAACATCCAATATGGGTGTATGTTGTGTTCAACCGTTAGACCTCCTTAAACCTTAAATCATATGATATAGGGCATGGATAGGTGGACACATTTTGAACATTTAACTATATTTTACAGTGTATAATATTTCAATGTTATTATTTAGGAATGTACTTGAAATTAAATAGGATTTCAGGAAATAAGAGGGTTTCTATGTCCCATCCATATGAGAGCCTGCATTTTTTTTCCCACTTATCAAATGTGAGTTTTTTCTTCTTCAAATCTTATAAAAGGAAATAAAGAATCTAAAATGTTTAATGTGGGTATGGGTGTTGAACGCATGTCCCGTGTCCTTGTCGTATCTGTTGGACACACACACTGGGGGAATAGAAGAATCCGTGTAACACTGTTCATAGGTTGCTGTTGTATATGGTGGTATGAACTACATACAAGAATAACTCTGCATGTAGAATTTAAATTGTGCTATTTTGATAATTATTCAAGTCAGCTGATAAGATATCTCGATTTTACAAATCTAGAATGTTGAAGATGAGAATCTTAGTATTATTTGGTTGTCTCAATTTGTTGTTACATTTTTATTTATTGCTGTTAAAACTTCTCTCTCTCTCTCTGGATGATGGCCATCAAAGATTATCTCTATTACGGAATACGTTCTTGTGATATGTGTGTGTAGTTGCTGCATTTGTTTCTCCTCTAGTAACTAGTTGACAGTATTCCAGCATCTTATTCTAGGATTGTTTTACTAGTTGCTTCAACCAGAATTCTTTGTTATCAGTATATCTGGGCAAAGCATTGGTAAATTAGACTGCTCTCCATTTAGTTAAGACTACTTATCTACAAAAAGGAATTGTCATTTTTGAACTTTTGAAACTCAAAAGCCTAATCAGTGGATGTAACCCAATACAAGCTGCTTCTTACTGAACTTTTGTTTCATGGGATTGAGGTGTGGGATCGGACTTCATGTCCAATAAATTTATTAATCCATCGTTTGGTTAGTTTAGTGAAGGTTGAACTAATAGTCAAATACGCATCATTTAACCAAATAGTCCAGGGACTATTTATTTAGGACTGACAGTCCATTGTATTGCAGTCCGCCCTTATCCAGTCCATTCAAACAAACACCAAGTGTTGTATCATCCTAGGGACCTATACTGGATCTCATACCATATTTAGAATCAAGTCTTCACGATGATCATGTCTATTTTTGCTTGAATTTTGCCAAGCTCCTTGGATATATATTCCAAACTCTTGTGCTTTATTTACAGTGTAGACCTCCCATTACAGATCCCAAATTACTATCAAAGTTTAAAGTTGTTTATAATAATTTTGGGCACCAATGCAGTCTCTTTGTGTATTCAATTGTTATGTAAGGTCTTTATCAGGTTGTACATCCTCAAAATTCCCATTAATTTCAGTTGATTTGAAGCACACCAGTTTCTCTTTGCAAAATTCTGAATTCTCTCCTCTGTAAATCTTTCATCTCATTGGATCTGAGCACCTGAGGTTGGGGTTCTAGCCTGCCTTTCCACACACAATCTGTTTTGTCACAAGTATGGTTCTCCTGTCCATCTATTTGGAAAATTATTCTAATAGAGGGGTTTTTTTTTTTACCATTTTGTGTAGTTGGGTTTCAGGACAGGTACGCCTAATCTAGGTCGTTTTGTTAACTTTGTTGATTCAATTCATTTGTATGAACATATGGGCCTTTTAGTCTTTTGAGTGTGTAGGCGTCTTTTATTGTTGTATAGGTAATCATGGATTAACCATTTTTTCATGCGTAGCATCCCTTTTTTTATGCTTTCTTAGTTTTAATACATATTGCTTTACATATCCCCAAAAAAAGATTCCTTTCTAGGTGCAAACTATTACTGATATTGAGTTATCTTCTCGAGTAGAACAGCAGCTTATTGAGCTTCTGTTTAGATGAAGTAACCTTTATGGTTGGAAATCATCTCTGGATGGGGGTGTGAGCATTCAGGCTTCAGTGAAAGATCACATATAAGTTTTCAAAGGATAGGTGGAAAGGTTGTTCTTCAAGGGTTACTTCTTAAGACACAATGAAACTATTTAACCGCACATGATAACTGCATTTATGGAATGTATACAGTTTATGCACAAGAGAGTTGTTGTTGTTGCTGCAAGGGTGTGAATAATCAGCCAAACCTTGAAGTGATTGAAAGATCGCACATACAAACTTACAAAGTATATATGGGGCGACAGCAGGCTTTTCAGCAAAGTAGGTTTGAATGGTAGGAAAACATGAAATTTGTTAAGAGGTGTTTTGGTTTGGGCGGTCATTCTAAATATGGTGGTCCATGTAATGACAACTTTATTGAAATCCCATATAATGACGACCCAATTGAATTCCATATAAGATTCTCTTATTTTGTGTTCCAATATTCAGTCATTTCTTTGTGCTGTTCTTTCTACTTCATAAATTGTTTCCTTAAGTTGTAGCCATTTCCTGATGCTATGCTGAGTAGTATATTTTCCGTTTGATGTTAGTGTGATATGTTCTCTCAACTGGGTCTATTGTGAAGCTGTGTTGTGCAAAGGGGAATAAATTAAAAAAAAAAATTTCCAACATCAAATGTTACGCTTTTTCTTCTCATATTATAACACAATCCTTATATGTCGTATACCCTTCACACTCAATTCCCTCATTGTGTTACTATTGCAACTCAATATCCGAGTTTGAAATGTGGCATTTGTATTTCCTTTATTGCGGGTATCTTGCAGCTAGGCGCTAAAGGAGTGAAAATTGGTCATTATAGTGTGCTTTTGTAATGTATTTGGACCCCAACATGTTGGTGTTGTATTGATTTATTTATTTATTTTTAATTTTATTGTAGATTATACGAAATGCTATCATGTTTGCGGACTCTATATAGCTTCAGCTTCAGACAAAGATTCTCTACCTAGCTAGTATGTTTATAGTGCCTAAACTAGGTAAAGAATGTGTTACATATTATCATGGAAAACTACCATATTTTATTTTTAGAGGCCGCGTTTTCACAATTAATATTTCTTATTTTAACTTGCCATCAGTGATTTAATGCAAATAATACTTTTTGCTTTGTATCCAGAGGAATAAGCTTGAGAACTGAACAGTGAGTGATCATGCTTGAAGGACAAACATTGCAGAAATGGATGAAGCCATCAAGAGAAGATCTATATGGTAGAACTTGAACTACCACATACTCTGATAAGCCGATTAAGAGGTGATGTTGACCAGCTTGATTAATATATATATATATATATATTGGCTATTACATACAGCTGATTTCCAATTCAAGTGTTTTTCATGAAGAATTTTGACATGAGCTTCTTCTTCTTCTTCTTCTTCTTCTTCATTTTTATTTTTTTTGGGGTGATAATGAGAGTTCATGTATTAATAGAATAAAATGTTACTATTAATATGCCCTGCAACAAAGCCATACAAGCTTCCCAGACAATACCCAACTATTTTCTGTAACTTCTTTTTTTTTTCTTCTTTTTTTTTGTTAATGTGATAAATGATATTCAATCAATATTTGAGGATTATTATTATGATTATTATTTCAATTTCTGTAGAGTTGCCTCAAGTAATGTTGATTCCGTGGACTTTGTTTTTGGTTGGACAATGGGTTGTGAGAGCATAGCATATATTTATTTTTGGTGCTATTTTACCACATTATGCAGATTTACCCCATAAGTGTTTACTAAATACTGTGTTGAAACTGTTTAGTTCAGGTACTTTAACAATGACGTATTTTCTATGCAATTTTTTTCCATCTATGTATCAAACACCATTCTTCAATCATCATTTAATTTATAGGATAAATTACATTGTGAATCCTTTGCGTGGTTTTCATTGATTTTCTAGAAATTGAGTTGTTTTTATTTGTTGTGAGTTTTTTTAATATTTTAAATATATTTTTTTTAATTTTTAATTTTTTATGTATATTTAAAAAAAATAAAATATTTATGAAAAAATATTTAAAATTTTTAATAAATACACAAGAATATAAAAATGTATGGAATTTTTATATTTGATAATTTTTTTTTTCAAAAAATTCATAACTATTATACTTTATAAGTACATCTAAGTTAGGCACATTTAATTTTTTTTTTTAAAAAAAATTACTAAAAACAAATATGGCCCATTCTATTTTTGTGTATTATTGTGATGATATTAATTAACAAAAATTGAATCTATAAGATTATATAAAAATCTTTATTACATACAAGATAATTTTGTTGTTTTAAGAGAAAATTAATCTTTTAACAAGTTTTAATAGTTGTGTGGTGTTATTTTTTTGGGTAAATTACATTGACCCCCCTGATGTTTATATTTATTATAGTTTTTTCCTCACTTTTTGGAAATTATATCCCCCTTCCTAAGGTTTAAAGTTTCATTACAGATTGTCTCCTGAGGTTTAAAGTTTCATAACAGTTCATTCCCTCACCGTAATGATCATCATACATAAAATTAAATTAACATGGAGGGTTAGTGTAATTTTCCAAATGTAAGGGAGGAACTATAATAAGTATAAACCTTAGCGGGTGTCAGTGTAATTTACCCTATTTTTTTTAATGTGAGTTTGTGAGTTTAACTCTTATAGAATGGTTAACCAATTATGCCTAGCTTAGTTGGTCACCCTCCTTTCCTTAGGGCTTAGTTCCAAGGAAGTCATGAGTTCAATTCCCCTTAAAGTGTGTTTGTTTTGAGGGATTATTTCATGGGATTGGACACTAAAAGTCCATTGTGTGGTTCAATTTTTTTGTTCCGAATTAATAGTCCCTTCGGACTATTAGTCTCTCATATGAGGGATTATTGTATCCTAGGGGGAGGGGTGAGATTATTTCCATGAGATTGATATCTCATGGGATTACTGTGTGAAATGTCCATTTTACCCTCATGTTATTACTTAATAAACAATTGGAAAAGGATAAAATAATTTTTTGAACATTTATAAATTATTTTTTTAGTGTTGTTAATTTAAAATTATATATTAAATATAAATTATAGATTATAAATTTAATTTAATTAAAAATAATAAATTAAAAATTATGGCTTTATAATTTTTTTAGCGTTGTTAAAAAATTAAATTTATATATTAAATAAATAAATAATTAGTGTTGTTAATTTAAAATTATATATTAAATAAAAATATAAATTATAAACTATAAATTTAATTTAATTAAAAATTATGGCCTTATAAATTAAATTTTTTTAGTGTTGTTAAAAAGTTAAATTTATATATTAAATAAAATTATTTTTTTAGTGTTGTTAATTTAAAATTATATATTAAATAAAAATATAAATTATAAATTTAATTTAATTGAAAATAATAAATTAAAAATTGTGGCCTTAAAAATTAAAAAAATTTAGTGTTGTTAAATTATAAATTATAAATTATAAATTACAAATTTAAAATTATATATTAAATAAAAATTATAAATTACAAGGGTAAAATAGTCTTTTGAACATTTATCTTTATCCACTCGATCCAACCAAACATTGGATTTACTAAAAATAGTCTAATCCATACATCTAATCTCATGACTAAACAAATATAGAATACAAATCTAGTCCAACCAAATAGTCCGGAGACAATGTATCACAGGACTAACAATTCGATGGATTACAATCTCCCCTTATCCAGTCCGTCCAAACAAACACACCTTTAAGAGCATCCCCACCAAAGCCCCTAAATCCCCTCCTTACCTATTTTAAGGGGTAAATGGCTCTTTATCTACCCACATCAGATCCTCTAAATAATCCCTTAAATTAGTTTTTGTTACAGTGACTCCCTAAATTAGAGAGTCACTGTAGCTCCCTTATATTTTTTTTTTGCTTTTTTTGCTTTACTTTGTTTAGGGACTGCAATACACATTTATGATTTTTTTTTTAAATTTATAATTAAAAATTATATTTTAATAAAATAAAGAAAAAATAGGGAATTTGTTAATAGAATAGAGAAAGAATAGGGAGTCTGTTAGGAGAAGTAAATGAAAAAGTGATTCCTAAAATAGGGAATGAATTTTTTAATAATATTTTAAGGTAAAATTTAAGTAAACTGGTGGGGATGCTCTAAGGGAGTTAAATTAAGGGAGTGCAAGCATTTAGATATTTTGCCAAAGATAGAGAGATTTTCTCCCATAAATACTAATTTAACGACTAATAACTAATATTTGCCGATAAAAAAAAAACTCTTATAGAATGGTTGGTATGATATTATATATATATATATATATAATTACTCCCGTAATTATTGAAAAATAAATAAATATATATATATATATATCAAAAAAAAAAAGAAAAAGATAATGAGTGTGATGGCAAACAAGTACCATCACTTTAAATTGTATATTTTAGAATTTCTAAATAACAAAAATAAAAGTGGCATATATCCATTGGTTTGTTAAATATTTTAATTGTAAATTTGTACACATAGCACAAATCAATTGAGTCGGATATTTAAGGCCTTGTTTGGGAACAGATTAATTTGGTAATTTTTTAGCTATTTGGTTAAAATATGAGCTAAAAAAAACTAGTATGTTTGGGATTACTTTTTGACTTTTTACGAAAAGATGTGCAAAAAGTAGAGAGAAAAGAGAATCTTTGACTTTTTAGTATGGGTTGTTGGCTTTTTGAAATTTTTAGTAACTTTTTGACTTTTTGACTAAACCGGCCTGTTGCCAAACGAGGCCTAAGACTCCGTGTGTTTTGACATAAATATTTTACTCATTTTCTATTACTTGATTGAATAAAAAGTAAGTAAAATATTTTTTTAAAAAATATTTTTGTATTATTTTTTCAAAAATAACTTACTTTTAAAAATTTCATAAGTCAATTTTTATAAAATTGACTCTCACTCACTACTTTTCTAACACATTTAACATTTTTAAATAAATATCTTAACTCACTAAAAAGTCAAAAATGACACTTTATTAAATCAAAAAAAAAAAATTTAAGTAATAAAATATGAGCTAAAAAAAACTAGTATGTTTGGGATTACTTTTTGGCTTTTTACGAAAAGATGTGCAAAAAGTAGAGAGAAAAGAGAATCTTTGACTTTTTAGTATGGGTTTTGGCTTTTTGGAATTTTTAGTAACTTTTTGACTAAACCGGCCTGTTGTCAAACGAGGCCTAAGACTCCGTGTGTTTTGACATAAATATTTTACTCATTTTCTATTACTTGATTGAATAAAAAGTAAGTAAAATATTTTTTTAAAAAATATTTTTGTATTATTTTTCCAAAAATAACTTACTTTTAAAAATTTCATAAGTCAATTTTTATAAAATTGACTCTCACTCACTACTTTTCTAACACATTTAACATTTTTAAATAAATATCTTAACTCACTAAAAAGTCAAAAATGACACTTTATTAAATCAAAAAAAAAATTTAAGTAATAAAATATTTTTATTTCAAGTGCAACCAAACGCCGAAAAATAAAAATAAAAATAATTTTTTTTATAAAATTAATTTACAAAAAAAATAATTTTTTATATAAACTATTTTACATCAAAATAAATGAGACTAGATTTGGCGGTTGGTCCAACCACCAGTAACTGAAAAAGAAAGTTCATCAAGTGAACTCAACTCCCCCAAAGAACTTGAAACTTCCTCTTTATCTGTATTTTAGATTTGTGAAGAAAAAATAAAGAGGTAAATTACATTTTATCCTTTTTATATTTGACTATTTTTTTATTTTGATTTTATTTTTATTTTTTTTTACTTTAACCCTTCATGTTTCAAATTTTTCTCTGTTTACTCCTAAACGTTAAAAATTATATAGAAAATGACACATTGATAACCGCGTAATATAAAAATATTTTATTATATATAATTCACATATCTGAAAACTTAAACTCCAATATAACATATTTTTTATATTATGTAACAGTTATTATGACATTTCTATCTAATGTTGAACAGAAGTTAACTTTAGGTGTAAACTGAGAAAAATTTGAAATATAAAGGGCCAAGGTGAAAAAATGACAAAACATGAAGGAAGCAAAATATAATTTACCCTCCAAAAAATTACTTTTCTCTCTCTCTTTTTTTTTCTATAAATTCAGGATTCAAACACATCTTTAAATTCTTTTTAAAGATGAGATATTGTTCTTCACATGTGCATATGTATGTGCAGTGGCGGAGTCAAAAATTTAATATTAATCACAATATTGAATTTTTGTTTTCCCATAACAAATAACAACGAGATATTATTAAACTTATACATTTCTATTTTTGTTTTTTGTCCAACAGTGAAATAAATATTAAAATTATACTGAGATTTACATTACCGTGACTTATAAATTCACAATCAATAACTAAATTCTATTAACCCAACAATAGGGACAAACATACAACTAAATCTACAATCAATAAGTTCAATCCTATAAACTCAATAAAAGAGCCTCACAATAAGGAGAAATAAACAACTAAACGAACCCCATAACGGAAAAAGAATTATCAATTGGTTGCTTTGACTTGTCAGTTAAAAGTGTATAAGAATAACTAAAAAAATAGAATAGAGTATTTTAAAACAATTTAAAAATACAAAAAGTTTTACATGATTTAAGGAGGGATACTATTATAATTTTATAAGAATAAATAATACATAATTTTTATATATATAAGTAATAGTATAAATATCAAAACTTTAAAGGGGCATGTCACCCCCTAAGGCTTGAGGTGGCTCTGTTCCTATGTATGTGCATGTGCATGAGGGACAAAGAATTACAAGCCTTTGAAATTAATTGAGTGCTCCTAATGTTAGAGACCTCCTACATTCATGTGAGTATTGTGTACAATTTAATAATTTATTTAGAGTATCTAATATTGTTCAAAAATAAGAAAAGAGAGAAAAGCGAATAAGAATAATATATATATAGGGCTTAGGTTCTCTTTAATCCACTGAATCAATTCGACCGTGCTTTTGGGTCTATGGAGCCCATTATAGGCCCTATCTCAATGATCCGAATCCTTCATTGTTTCAACCATAATGTGTAGATCATATAATTTTGGTATTTTATGATATTTGTGTTGGAACAATCTTCTGGTTGTTCCATGTAAATTTCTTCATTTAACTCACCATTTAAGAAAGCGGTTTTCACATCCATTTGATGAATTTCTAGATTGTATAGAGATGCAATGGCAATTAAAATTCTAATGGATGTTATTCTAGTAACCGGTGAGTATGTGTCAAAGTAATCAAGACCTTTTTTTTGTCTAAATCCTTTGACCACAAGTCTTGCCTTGTATTTGTCAATTGATCTATCCGCTTTCATTTTTCTTTTGAAAATCCACTTGTACCCAAGAGGTTTACAACCTGGTGGCAAATCCACCAATTCCCAAGTGTGGTTTTGCAAGATGGATTCAATTTCACTATTGATAACTTCTTTCCATAAAAGAGCTTCATGATTGGACATAACCTCTTTAGGCTCATTTTTTAACAAAAATGTTAGGAAATCTGGACCAAAAGATTTTGAGATTCTAGCACGTTTACTACGCCTAGGTTTCTCTTCCTCATTTTGGTCTAACTCTTACTCTTGTTCTTGATCATGTTCTTGATCTTGACTAGTAATAGCATCATGAGATCTTTTATTGTTACTAGTCTCTTGTCCAATCTTATTTGGAAATACATGTTCAAAGAATGATGCATTCCGAGACTCAATAATAGTATTTACATGTATTTCGGTATGTTCTGATTTATGAATTAAAAACCGATATGCACTATTATTCTTAGCATAACCAATGAAAATACAATCAATGTCTTAGGACCTATCTTAGTCTTTTTAGGACTAAGAATAGCCACTTTAGCCAAACACCCCCACACTTTTAAGTATTTGTAGGATGGTACTCTTCCATGCCACAATTCATAAGGTGTTTGATTCACTTTCTTTCGGGGTACTTATTAAGTATATAATTAGCAAAAAGTATTGCTTCCCCCCACAAGTTCTAAGGTAATCCAGAATTTATTAACATGGCATTCATCAATTCTTTTAAAGTCCTATTTTTCCTTTCAGCAATTCCATTTTGCTGAGGTGAGTAAGGAGCAGTGGTTTGATGAATTATTCCATGTTTTTTACAAAATTCACCAAAAGGTGATTCATATTCACCACCTCTATCACTTCTAAGTTTCTTGATTTTCTTACCAAGTTGATTTTCAACTTCATTTTTATATTGAATGAAAGTTTCCAAAGCTTCATCCTTGGTTCGAATTAAATAAACATAACTATATCTAGTACAGTCATCTATAAAAGTGATAAAATATTTTTTCCCACCTCTAGTTTGAATTGATTTAAAATCACAAATGTCACTATGAATTAATTCAAGTGGTTCCGAACTTCTTTCAATTGAATGAAAAGGAGTTTTAGATAATTTTGCCTCAACACAAATTTCACATTTATGATTTGAATCAATGTCAAATTTAAGTAAACATTCCATATTAATTAATCTACGTAAAGATCCATAATTAACATGTCCTAGTCTACCATGCCATAAATTTGAAAACTCAAGCAAGTAAGAAGAAGATGTATTATTATTAATAACTGAAGGTACAACGGTCATTACATTTAACTTGAAAAGGCCATCAGACATGTAACTTTTTCCTACATACATCCCATTCTTAGTAAGTACAAATTTATCACTTTCAAATACTAGCCTAAACCCATTCTTACTCAACAAAGATCCGAAAACAAGATTCTTGCGAATGTCCGGTACATGCAGCACATTGTTGAGAGTGAGTTCCTTTCCAGATGTCATCTTAAGTACAATCTTTCCTTGTCCTTCAAGTTTGGAAGTTGAGGAGTTGCCCATGAAAAGTTATTCACCATTGTCCACTATAGAATAAGATGTGAACATCTTTTTGTCGGCACAAATATGGCGAGTAACACCAGTGTCCACCCACCATTCTTTAGGATTTCCGACAAGATTTGCCTCGGAAACAACTGCAGAAAGATTGATATCATCTATACCATTGGAAATATTGTCCACTTCGGTCATATGGGCTTGAGCAGGCTTCTTACTTGTTCTTCTTTTGCTTTTGCCTTTGCTACGGCAATCTTTGGCCTGATGTCCCTCTTTGTCACAGATGTAACATTTGCCATTAAACTTGTACTTTTTATTTTCCCCCCTTTTAGAGCCTTGTGATGAACTTTCTCCAGAAAACTTTCGTTTCTTGGTTTTTGAAGCATGTTTCACCACATTTGCCTTAAACTCCATAGGATGCTTACCAGCCCGCTTTTCAGAATTGCGGTTGTCCTCCTCAATCCTCAAACGCACAATTAATTCTTCCATAGAAATTTCTTTGCGCTTGTGTTTGAGGTAGTTCTTGAATTCCTTCCAGCCTTTTAGTAATTTTTCAATTAAGGCTGCAACTTGGAATGATTCACTGAGAGACATGTCTTCTGCGTGAATGTCATGCAGAATGAGTTGGAAATCTTGAACTTGGCTGATCACAGATTTTGAATCAACCATTACAAAATCCAAGAATCTGCCAACCACAAATTTCTTTGAGCCGGCATCTTCCGTTTTGTATTTTTTCTCCAAAGACTCCCAAAGTTTCTTTGCTGTCTTGATAGGACTGTAGACGTTATATAATGTGCTGTCAAGTCCGTTCAAGATGTAGTTCCAGCAAAGGAAATCAGCATGTTTCCAGGTATCAACCGCAGCAACCACTTGCCGGTCAGTTTCATTCTCTTTCAAATAGGAGCATCCTCACGGAGGAAACGAGTCAGGTTCAGAGTTGTAAGATAGAACAACATTTTCTGTTGCCATCTTTTAAAGTCAGTTCCTGAGAACTTCTCTGGCTTTTCACCGTGATTTACCGGTACTGTTACAACAGGAGAGGGGGTTGGCGTCATTGTAGCCACCACAGTAGTACTTGTTTGGACATTAGTTTCAGTAGCTATCAATTCTAATTTATAAAACAAAATTATAATTAGAATTTATACTACACAGAAAATTAATCCAAATTCACAGAATTAAATTCTGTAAAATAAAAGAAACAAGAATGTAACTTTTATTTTTCAATTAATTTGGAAATAAAATAAAATAAAATGTTATTTAACCAAATTAATTCCACACAGAAAATTAATTCTGTAAAATAAAAGAAATAATAAAATAACTTTTATTTTTCAATTAATTTAGAAATAAAATAAAATTTTATTTAACAAAATTAATTTCACACAGAAAATTAAATTCTGTAAAATAAAAGAAATAAGAAAATAACTTTTATTTTTTTCCAATTAACTTGGAAATAAAATAAAATTTTATTTAATCAAAATAATTCTACACAGAAAATTAATTTCTGTAACACTTCAATAATTAAAATACTAAAACAGAATTTTAGGTAATGAAAACACAGAAAATAATTTCTAAAACCCAAAATTAATTTCTGAAAAAATTCCACAAAAATATATTCTGAATTGTTAATGACACCAGTATTGTACTACTAGTTGTTAAAAAAAATGGACAGTATATTACTACTATCTGTCAAATAGCATATAATCACTATTTGTTTTTCCAACCAGAATATTATTTTGTAAATCCACAGAAAATAATTTTCTTAAAAGACAAAAGAGAAAAGGAAACAAATGAAAAATTCTGTAAACAGAATAATCCGGTTCTATCTTAAGATTGTTGGAACAATCTTCTGTGTAAATAAAATAAATTGAAATAATTCAAACAAAATAAAATAAAATTTACAGAATTTATTTTGTTGAACCGAATCAATAATTAAAGACCAAGTCAAATGTGTGACACTCTGTCCTTAAGATAGATTTACCCTGCTCCGGTACTTACGGTTATGTGGCGTCTATCTCCCATGATACAATGATCTTCACAAATTTGTAGTAGCACTTCAAACAAATTTGTCCGACCAACTAGAACCTTGTGTTCTATAACTCTCTAAATTTTTTTCTAAATCTAATATGAAGAATAAAGGACGCAAGAGAGCAAAGTAAAGGCAAGGAAAATAAATTTTCGGAATCAATCAAAATTGGAATGAGGCTGCCTTTATATAGGCTTTGTTGGCACCTATTCAATTTGAATAGAAAATATATGAAGAAGGGACATAACCGTTCCTTTAAAATAAAGAGACACCATGAAAGGTTTGCACCCTTTCATTTAAATGGAGGTTTGACCATTCCTTTAAAACAAAAAGACACCATAAAAGGTGACACCATGAAAGGTTACACCATTTCATTCAAAATGGAATCTATTTCAATTCACAACTATCTCTTTATAAATTTTCTAACAATTTGTATAAAAAAATTGAACAACAAACATTTTTTCACAAATATATATATATATATATATATTGGACAAACACTAAAGGATGGGGGAAAAGTGTTTTGAAGCTCAGGAACAATCTAGAGAATGAGCTTCGTGGGTTTTCTTGAATTTGCCGAGGCAGATGGGATGAGAGCAGACCCACCAATATTCCAAAAAAATACAAGTTGGACTTGAGGCCGACAGTGCCACTTTTGTTTTAATTCACCTTTTAGGCCCCTCTCTTGTTTTGGTAGTTCACCAATAGTGCTACTCTTGCAATTTTTGTAGTGATCCAACCAAAAAAATAATTAGTATGATTGAGACATTAAATAAATAGATTTGGTATAAGACTTAAATCACTCAACATCGATAGGTGAGAAAAAATAATGAGAGGAGAATGAAGAGACTGAGAAGAGGGTGACGGGAATGCAGTGAGAGATAAGAAATAACGAAAGTATGATAACAATCTTAAAGTCCATTGATTCAAGAATGAATATTAAAAATCATATCTTTCTCTAAATCCGTTGGTTTACAAAGAACCTCTATAAAATCTCTTTCAACATTGAGTCTAGTGAATGGAATGTAATTGCACCTCTATTTAGCGATATCTTGTCCTTCCTTACCATGAATATGTTAAATATTATAACTATAAAGTGGAGAAGAATGAAATTTGAACTGTGCTCATTTTACTCCAATCGCAATATTAACCTTCAGGTACAAAATATAGGTTCAAGCTGGAGTTGGAGGTTCTAAGTGTTGGAAAATAATCAGCTTGTTTATTTCTTATTTTCAGGATTCACTTTTCAGTAAATTAAATTTTTTTATTTTTCGTATTTGTTTGTTTTTACTATTTTTTTTAATATTCTAAGTAATTTTTAAAATTTTTAGATATACCTAACATAAAAACACTTAAAAAGTATAATATTTGTGAAATTTTTTTTAGAAAATTCACTAATCACCAAAAAAAAAAAAAAAAAAAAAAACGAGAATTCAATGCATTTTTCATATTATTGTGTATTTATTGATTTTTTACAAATATTTTATTTTTTAGATACATCTAAGTAAGGTGCATCTAAAAAAAAATTTGCTTAAAATTTTAGAAATATTCACTAAAAATAAAAAACATGAAAAACAAAAAAGACTCAATTTCTAAAAAATTGAATCCAGAAAATTGAAACCAAATACACTGAATGATTTTTGACAACTTTAATTTGAAATTAAAGTAGGACCCAAAAACTGATTGAGGTGGATCCGAGTGGGGTTGTATTATCTTAAGTGACAAGATTATAATATAAAAATAATAAGCCGAAACAATTGAGTTGTGAATGAGAATTATCTCATAAAGTGGACATCAATAAAAATTGGATTTAGTTTTGGTTTGAACTGGGCCTAGGCTTGTACTTGTGCATGTGTTAGGTTTGGTCTTGGTCTTGGTCTTGGACTTGGACTTGGACTTGAACTTGGATTTGGTCTTGAGCTTGGGTTAGGTTGTGCTGTGTTGAACTTAGCTTATTCATGTGTTTGAAATTGGAATTGGATCGGATTATGACCCACATTTGTATCCATTTTTGCGACCCATCTAGTTAAAACTCTTAAACTTATGCATTATATATACATTATGATTTATATAATATTTTTGGAGTTTTGAACCTTCATAACTTTAACCCTAATAGCTAGAGTTGCTGGCCTTGATTAATGGCATTTGATAGCCCTCATGATGATATCTTTCAGAGCTAGGGACTCTTTCATTAGTGCAATGTTGAATTAGAACAATCGGAACTTAAGAGCAACATAGACCATTTGACATACCATGAACCAAACAGTTTGTATAAGAACCTTGTCAAACTACTACTGCTGCTCGTAGCAGTATAAGGCTTCGTTTGGGAAGTAGAGTTGGGATTATTTTAGCCACAAAAAGACAAAATAAACTTTTTAGTCCAATAAGACAAAATATCACATCCAACCCATAATCATTCTCTCACAAAAAGTCAAAAAAGTCAAAAAAATCCTTCCCAAACAAGGCTTTTTAACCCTAAGCTAAAATAACCCAAAAGTCAAAAAATCAACCCTCTCCAAACGAACCCTAAATAGTAGTAGCAGCTACAAGAACTCAACAGCAACTCTTAAAGTGTTTAATGTGCCACTTTTTAGTACCAAACTGGACTGCAAATGCACTAAATTAATAAGCCTCCATCAAAAATGCAAAAAGAGAAATCTAAGGCTAAAATGCCAAGTGCCAATCCACTTATTTGTTCATAGAATTAAAATGCAGAATTATGTTTTTATAATTCATTCGAAAAGGAAAATTAATGATAAGTACCAGTCCATTTATTTGTCCATAAAATTAAAATGCAGAATTATGTTTTTATAATTCATTCAAAAAGGAAAATTAATGCTAAGTACCAGTCCATTTATTTGTCCATAAAATTAAAATGCAGAAATATGTTTTTATAATTCATTAGAAAAGGAAACTTACTACTTTTATTTTATTTTTTTGGTACAAGGAAAATTACTTTATACCAATAGTCCACTAAAGGATTAAGCACATATTGACAAGAAAAGCCAACTAAATACACAATTCTGAGCAAGAACCTATGACAATCCATAACTACTGCTGCATCAGCCTGCATATTATTTACTTTGTGTACAACTTAACAGGGAATTATTGAATCTAAACAGCATGAAGTAATATGAGTACAAACCCAGACTATTGAACTCCAAAGACAGAAGAACAAACATTAACATACAAAATTCAATTAAGAGTTCCCATATTTTTTGTTTCCCAATATATGTACCCAAAAAAAATGTTTTAAAAGAAAACATGAGTGCTTCCAAAATCAGTGATAGAAACAAATTAAAATCCCAAAGTATTTACAAAGACATCGTCAAATAGTGGAAATAAATAATTCTGTTCTAACCAAAATAGTTAGGTAGATCATAATTCAACAAATTATATAAATAGCGTGCCGAACTTGCCAATTTGTGATGACAGTTTAGCCAAATAGAAAAGGTTCCCAGCGGAAAATTAGACAGACGGGTGAAAAAAGACAGATGTACAAATCTGTAATTACCCCAAGGCAATGCAGTCAGCCAATCAAGATAATCACGTATCACGTTAAATTCACTTGAACTGGCCTCAAACAGCTGAAGTTGTGTCAGTTCTTCTTCTATTTTTATTTTTATTTTTTTTAATCAGCAAAAAAAAAGAACTTTATAGATGTAAGAGCAAAGTACAAGGTACAGACAAGTTACATCAATAAAGAGAAGCAGGTGCAAAAGCATCACGATGAGCTAAATCACCCCAACTAGGTTGGTGAGCAACCAACCAAAGAAACAGAACAAAACACCTCAACAAAACAGTCCACAGCTGCGCATAGCAAACCAACACATATTAGCAAACCATATCAGTTCAGCAGAGCATACCAGCAGTCCACAGTTGACCTGCAGCAGAGCATATCACAAAGCAGGACCAGCAGCAGCAGCAGCAGAGCAGACTCATCAGGCCAGAGCAAGGAAACATCAGCAGAGCATAACAAGGAAAACAGCAGCAGAGCAACCTCAGTTCAGCCACTCATCCACAGCCTACTAGTTCAGCCACATTGCAACTCTCACCTTAATTCAATGTAATACTCTGCTACATAGCACCCCTGCTACACAGCAACAATACAGGTCAGTTCTTCTTCTATAACTTGCAATACATGAAGTGGGCATCTGTCCTTATTTGGCTCAATTCTTTCCCTAAACTTTGCTGCAGCAGAGGTACAAAAGAGGATCATTCCAAATCAATGCCGATATGCAGTTACATCATGTCCAAAATACAACGTTCAATTAAGGGTGGTGTAAACAAGCCAACCCAAGGTAAAAGTCGTAGAGCACAGATCAGTTGACCTCACACTATCTTTATAGCTGGCTCAAGCTCAAACCAAATTCAGCAAAGGTGATCAAGCTCCACTTGACAAAAAAATCCAAGTTACAAGTTTTGCCCAATTTCATGATTGGATTAAAGAAACATAGTATTATATTATGAAATGACTTTGGAAAGAAAAAACAAAAAAAGAAAGAAAACTATTATAGTGGTTTTCGGGGAGTGTTGTCATGTTTCTATTGGCCAAAGACCTAGCATAAAGACACTTTCAAGCAAAGGACACTTCTCCAAATTTCTTTCCACAAAAATTAAACAAAAGAAAATGTGTAATATTTTTTGTCTGAAGAACTTATCATATGACAGGACACAACTCAATATTTTTTTTTTTTTTGGCTTGGCATCGGGGTGTCTGGATCAAAGCCCGACTAATCCCCAGGGATGCACAGGCCCTCGGCAAGGAGTTTCTCATAAGTTCAACCACGGTTAATTCAAGGGTTTTCCCCCAATCCGATGGCCCCAAAGAATTGTTACACTTAAGATGTTTCGATCCCTAAACCTTGGAGAGAGCACACCCTCAAGACCAAAGGCCTTGCCACTAGGCCAACCCCTTGGGGTTAGACACAATTCAGTCATTCCTTTCTAGAAGTCTCTATTCAAGTAATTATACCTTCAATTACAAATTAAAATCAGAACAAGAATTTAATAAACATCTTCATAAGAATTGCTGAACCAGCCAAGTTGAGGATGGAAATGATTGAGCTCAGCTTCTCTCAGTAATGGGATTCATTTTGAAGCCTAATTTGAACAGGCTTATAACAGGTGAAGCACGAGCAGCTTGTTTCATCTTTCAAATGTCATATTTATCCAGCTGAAGGCTGGATTTATACTCACAGTCACCCTGAGTCAGTCACCACAACACAAGATTGCAAGCATGCATGATGTAGAACAGCTTTGGTAAACTTGCTTTGAGGATACAAGTTGATTTTGTGGTGGGTTTTGGCTATGAAAAGTTTGTTAGGTTTTAGGGTTCTAAGATGAAGAAAGAATCCAATTTTTGGAGAGGAATAAGGCTGGAATTAGAATTCATTTCTAGAAGGCAGGTTGCTGGATCCTCTGGACAGCTGCTGTTTTGGGATGTTTTATGTGTTAGTAATTAAAAGGGCCAAAAGTATGGGAATAGATTAAGGTTGATTGTTAATCAAGACCTAATGTTTTGGAGTCTGAAAATGGGACTTTTTACGGCTCTGACAGCACCCCAGCAACAGTAATTTTAACTAAGAGAAGACAAAAATCTACAAATTCTACCTAAACTTCCATAAGAATTACCCCTAAGGTAGGTCTTTTTTTTTTTAAAAGATTTGACCCCTAAGGTAAGTCTAAACAAAGCATTACATAAAGTTTCAAAAGCTTCACACAAATTCTCAAACTCTCAATTCTAATGAATAACAAGATTATACAAGTATATATAGGTTGGTGGACTCTCCTAACTCTATTAGTACTTTTTTTATAGTAAAATTTTTCCAGTAAGTGACCTAACCGATTTTCATTTTATTCGGCCCTTATACCCAGGCGTGAGCCATGATTTGAACCAACCTGTTTAGCCCGAAACCCAAATCATGTTTTAATCCTACCCATGACTGTTAAGATAACTAAAGTGACTGACCCATTTTCCCAGATTGATATAACTCCTAATTCTACAAGAACTATGACTAAAATTAATAAACTAAAAACTTTGACTAACTAAAAATATTCTACACCTAATAAAGACATCATATATAAGACCCAATAACAATATTCACCAATAATACAACCCATGGACTCATTCTAAAACCCACATCCAGCAAAACTAATTATTAACCAAACTCTCTTTTTTTGTAAGTAATATTACCAAACTATCCTGGACTCTTAAAACATAAATCAATCCAACAACATTCAAACTCAAAAAAGTCCATACAAATAAGACTCAAGCTAGTAAGCACGGACACTCCAAAATAGGTACCGTGTCCAACACATGTTAGACACCGACAAGAAACAAGCATGCCACCTAGCGTACCAGTTTTTCTCATTGCTTTTTTTTTTTTTTTTTTGGTAAGTAAAAAGAAAAAGAGGGGAAATAAAAATACATCCAAATACATCAATGCCTTTCATATCTCGGTACCCTAAAATTATATTCATATGCATAGCAAATAAAAATACTTGAATTTTTTTTTTAATTGCAGTATTCCTTGTCCGTACCTATGCTCGTGTTTGTGTCCGTGTTTTTAGAACTCAAGTTAAAACTAGAAAAGTCTATCAAACATCCAAAGCATGCTTCATGTGAAATTCTAGATCTGCCCCTCTTTTTTCCATGTTCGGCATCAATGTAATAGTATGGCCAACTATATTTCTGGATCTAACTTACAAAATCTTGCAAGTATGTACGTGAATTGAAAGAAAATCCATACCATCTGAGCTATAGTAATAATTTTTCTAACCCAAATATTTGAAGTATTCATTGCAATACAGAAGGACTGGACAAATAACATCATCCAATTTGATTAACATCATGACCTTCAATGTCTACGAATGTTTGTTGGGGAATACACTATTCAAAAGTTGATAGAAGGCGTGCAAGTACCAAGTCAATCACTAGAGAGGAGAATCCAACAATCATCTAGTTCTGATGCAAATAAACTAGAAAGGAACTAACCAGAAAGTGCTGTTTTGTCATCGGTCTCCAACCCCAGTTCTTGCATCAAGGCAAAACGAATTTGCATTCCAAAAAGGCTCTTATTTGATATAAGAAAATTTAACAAACATCAACCTTAACAACAAAAAACTCCATGCGAAAATATTGTTTAGTATTATTTCATATATCACTCGTGGAGATGCAAGAAGAAAAATTAAACACGGAGAAATAAACCCAAAAAAAAAAATGTAACATAAAGAAGTATGACGCCAAAGCTTCTTGCACCTTCTTTATGGCCTTAAGCTGCTCATTCAACAAGTACCTGCGCTGCTCACCACTTATTTTTTCTTCAATTGCTTTCGCTATAGATTCCTAATAAATAAAAAAAGAGAAACATAAAATAATATACCAAATACTCCGAGAAAACATGTGAAGATTGATGCTTTTGCTCCATAAGAAGTACATCAAATTACATATGAATAACAAGAAAGAAACTCTCATGCACAAACTAACACAATTATCCAACTCGAACAAAAAAAACTCAAAAAAGCTTCAACCCTAATCTTTTGTTTCTTTGGACATGTACCAATCCTACATCTTAATGTCTCTCCCATAACAAAACAAAATTGGTATAAATTACTCGAAAAATATAACTCGCTTAGCCAAAAAAACAAAAAAGTAATTTATTAGCCCTGCAATCAAGAGAAATGTATTCCAGCCATGTTAAACAGAGAGAGCAGGTGCATGAAGTCTGCTTGTGTGAGCTTGGAGGACCTCTTCTCTTCAAAAGCTCCTTGCCTCAACACATCCATAATCTTATCCTTAAATTCAGAGCCTTTCATGTCCCCATCCTCAACTTCCATCTCCTCATCTTCTCTTTCATCATCGATCTCCACACTCAGGTCCTCACCAGTGTCCCCTAAAGCGGATACATCCATTGCTATCATTGTATCCTCTGATGATCCATTCTGTGAGAGTTGTAATGCTTGCAAGGTTTTATAGTTTCTCTCCAATAATGACAAGACAGATTTCTGTTTAAATATTGAACCTAGGGTCCTGTTCTTTCTATTGAAGCAAATTCGGACTAAACCATCCCACTCTTTAAAATTCACTGAAGTCTGTGGTTTTCTAGGCTCAATTCTCACTACAGAAGAATCAACCTTTGGTGGAGGCCGGAAGTTGTTCCTTCCAACTTTCAATAAATGGGAAACACGAGCCAAGAGTTGGGTGTTCACAGATAAGCGACAGTACAGAGTGTCACCAGGCTGAGCAACAAGTCTCATGGCAAATTCCCTCTGGAACATTATCACTGCACACCTGAATAATGGTCGATGGGACAACAATTTGAAAGTGAGTGGAGAGGAAATTTGATAAGGGATGTTTGCCACACATATATCAAAGTATGGAAGATCACACTTAAGCACATCTCCTTGGATAACCTGCAACACAATCATTTTCAGAGAATCAAATTTATATTCAAAAACATCTCCCACTTTCAAAAAGTGCACTAGGACGAAGCAATAAAACTATACAAGCATACGAGAATATGTGAAGAGAACTATGTCACTTGGAATGCAGATCATTCTGGTACGAGAAACAAGAATGGTAACATGGAACAATTTTAGAATTCAAAGTTCTTTTAAATGTGAGTGTAATTTTATTTTAGTAAATGGACATCTTATAAAATATAATATATTATTCTTCAAATTAATCATACAACAATATAAATCTAGAATCATTATGGCCCCTTTTTTTCACATTTTGCCCTGCTAAACTCCACTATCTCTAGCTTTTGTTCATTATATTTAATTTCCCCCCTCCAAAGAAGTCTTTCATTGAAAATACATAGGAAAAAATTTGGGATCATTTTGGATCACTAAATTAGCCATTTTGGAACAATAGTATACCATGTTTGGGAACTTGCATCCAAAACATAAATTGCTAGACTACTAGCATTTTCGGGTAAAAACGTAACATTAATAAAGCATTATGAAAGCTCAGAAGGAGATGACAACCCAATCAATCCAGCATGATTCATAAACAAACAAACATGACTAAATTCATATTATAATTTTAATTTCCAAATCAAATTTAACATTTTTCATAGCAAACTATAACTATCAGTGACTCTTTTAGCTCAATTAACAATTACGCAAACCATGATTCTTATATGCATTTATAAATACTTGCCGGTTTCCCACGCTACGCGTGGGATATTTCATGAAATAACACACCAAAAAAAAAAAAAATAAATAGAGAAGAAATTATACATCTCTATTGCATTCCTTTATATTTAATTGTTGGATAATAATAATTTCGTGATAAATTAAGTCAAATGCTTTATCATGAGTTATTTTATTTTATTTTTCAATTTGCATAGTTAGACCGGTGATGTCAATTATCATTGGCAATTGTCCCTATCTATGTTACCCGGAACGTGGATCGTTCCGGTACGTGGAATGGGAATGGAAACGTGGTACGTTACATGCTCTAAAATGGTGTACGATAGGGGTACACTTGTCTATATTACATTTGAGAATTTAAGGTACCTCTAGACATCTAATACATTTTCTTTTAAAAATTTTGATATTTTTGTCATGTCAAAATTTAACTCACCTTAGATTTTAGTTCATTATATTTGATTTTTTTTTTTTTCTCTTACGGTAACATTTAAGGATATATATTGGGAAAAACTTTTGGGATCGCTTTAGATCACTAAATTTACCGTTTTAGAACGGAAGTGTACCATATTTTAGAACGTGCATACCTATACGTAATTCGTTAGGGTATTAGCGTTTTCTGATAGCATAGGTCCCTATCACTCATGATTTTCATTATCATTTCAATCATCGTTAATCACTACACATATATCTCCTTCTTCCAATGCTACGGCCGAGGCCCTCCATCATTGACTTTGACATTAATAATGTCACTTTACATTATAGGATACTAATAGACATTTACTTTATCTAGACCCATCAAGAGCATTGTGAGAAGAAAATGTAACTCATGAAGAAAATGTGACTAAGCATACGAAGAATTATAGGTAAATCTAAAAGAGAGTTGTTTATGGTATGCATTTAAAAAAAAAATGTGAATATCGTATGCTCATTTCAAGATCTCAAATTTGAAACCTCTTAGGTGGAAAAAACAATTTCATAGGATCAATCTATACGAGGCTTTTACCCTAACTTTAATTGGGACCACACATCCCCCCCACCCCCACCCCCACCCCAGGCCACTGGTGAAATTAGTCCCCCAAATTAATTAGTCCAATGAGCCGGATGCTGAGTTATCCAAACAAAATATATATTCTATTCTATCATAACATACATAACGTAATTATAACATTTTGTAACAAACATCACCCCAAGTCATAACTCTACTCGCTAAAATAATCCGTAACATTTATATTAAACTCGTAACATTATTTTAATTTAAAGGTACACATCTTATATTCGTATATCTCAAACTAACTGAACACACATCACACACACTCAATTTTCATCAAAAAAAATAAAATAAAATCATCATGAAATGTATCAAACATGTAGGCATACAAGAAAATTGTGTCAAAGAACAAATTCATCATTAATTCTTTTCATTTAGTTTCAGTGATATCAATTATTTATGTCGATAATCTCCATCATCATTTGATCATTTTCATTATCATTATTGATTGTTATTGTTAGTCGATTGCCTTCATCATATGCAATGTTTCATATTTTGGTAACCAGGTGAAATATTAAGCCAATATATATTAACAAATGAGATGGTAATCATAATATTATCTTTTTTAAAATAAAGGTACAATGATCACACTTACATATCATGTTTTGTTTATTGTTTCATGTGTTAAAATTTCATTGGTTTAATGAGTCGCATCATTCATATCAACAATCTACCACAAAAAACATATAAGAGTTAGACGAAACATGATAAATAAAAATATGTTTAAATAATAGTATAATGACTATATTTATAGATTATGTTTTATTTACCCTCTCATATTACAAAATTTCACTAGTTCAATGAGTTACATGACCATATTTATACATAATCTTTTATTTACCCTATCATGTTATAAAATTTTATTAGTTGAATGAGTTACATGACTCATATAAGTTATCAACTATTATTATAAATACATAAAACAGCAAGTAAAATATGAAAAATAAATATGATTATTTTAGCATTATTATTTTTGAGATTGCATAGTGTGTTGTCAAAGGTAATACATAATAGATACAACACAAAATATATATATACATATAAACAATAAATAAATAAAGCTTTGAAATTACCTTAAGGCGATTGGAGAAAGGGGTGCCCTGGAAGCGACGCTGAAGCTCGAGGACCATGCGGGGATCAAGCTCGACGGCGACGACAGACTTGCCAGCTTCTAGAAGCTTCTTGGTAAGATTTCCGGTACCGGGACCGATCTCGAGAATGATGTCGGTGGCCTTGATTCCAGACTTTTCGATGATTGTGTCGATTAGCAGAGGGTTTTTCAGGATGTGTTGTCCCTTGGACTTGTGGAATGGTATGCCTCCTTGGTAGTGTGGATTTGCCGATGCGCCGCCACCGCGGTGGTGCTTCTCCTTCCTCATCTTTCCTCCCGCCATTGTCGAACCCTGGTTACGGTTAGATAAGTCCTTGAGAAGGTGAGGTGAGACGAAATTAGGGTTTTTTTTTTTTTGGGATACCCTGTTGCTGTTATATAAATATAAATAATAACTTATAAGTTCAGATTAATAACACTTTTAACCAAGTGTGTCCACCGTTCGGTTTTGAAAAAAATAAAAAATCCATCCGCATGTACGTGGTTTGGGAAAAAGTTAACTTGCAATCACTCGCACTCGCAGTGTGATTTGTCATTTATGCGGATAGAATTTACGAATATACGGGTAGTTTGCGAATCGGATTTTTTTTAAAAAAAAATTATTTTTGAATCTTTTTTTTATTTTGTAAATATTTATTGTTGGCTTTTTTCCTCCTATTTTTTAAATGCTCCAATATTAATAATTAATAAATTAACTCTTATAAAATTAAAAACACAACAAAATCAATACCTAACACAAATAAATCATTCAAAATCCTAAATCAAATCATAAACTAATACAAGCACATATTTCAAAATCATAAACTAGACCATCAATCACATTCACTATCTATCTACTATCCAACAATACAATTAAAATAAAATTATTCAAAATCCTAAGTTTACCTAAAAGTAATTATTTATTAACTTTTACATTCATCCAAAATACAATAATAAAATAAAATAATTGTTTTGAAACTTCATTCAATTCAAATCCATTAAATAAAATAAAAACATTTGATGATAAATATAATATAAAAAATAATTAATAATATAAAAAATAATTAATAGATTCAATTTTCTCTTCGGAAACTGATTTTGGTAATGCCAGTCTACAGAACTATCTGAAATACGAACAATAACTTTCCATTATAAGCATTATTGTACCTACGCCCATAGCATAAAACATTCAAGGTTAGGGAAATGGCTAGAGGGAAACACAACAGGTTTAAGAATTAAGATAAGTTGCACATATTAAACAACAGGTTTGCAGAGAGAATACTACCAGCTATTACCTCTGATAAGAACTAAAAAGTTTAAGAATTAAGATAAGTTGCACATATGGAATCAGATGATTCATCTGATTTTTATTTTTTATTTTTGGATAAGTATAATAACGTAAGGCACCAAGAGGTTGCAACCCACACACAAAAACTAAATCAATTCAGAAGTCTCTACTAAGTCCAAGAAACTGGTTCAAGCATGGGTTTATATTGAACCAAATATAATAAGGACAAAATTTTACTTGGTCCGCACCCAAGTCCAAACTCAAACTCAAACTCACCTAGAGAGAGAGAGATAGAGATGGTCGAAGGTCAAAATTGCTGGAGAAGGTCACCAATCAGTCGACTCGCCACACAGAGCAGGGACAAAATCAGGATTTTATTATCGGAGGGGCCGGGAAAAAAAAAATCACCAAATACACAAACACACATGTATGTACAATATAATATATAAATTATATATACATAGAAAAAAAATTAAATACCATCGAAACAATTTCTTATAGGATGAAGAAATTTTTTTTAGTGCAAAATAGAAAAAGAAGGCAAGATGGGAGAATAATAAAATATGAATTTTCTTATACTAAGGGGTCATTTTATGTATAAAATGATATATATATTTTTAAAGTATCATGACAAACAGTATTTTTCACAGAAACAGGGGGGCCATGGCCCCCCATAGTCTTCTCCTAGTTCCATCCCTGAGAGTGAGAGAGAGAGAGAGAGGGGCAATGGAAGAGAGGTTGTGCAGCAAATGTTGAGTCGAGAGATTAGGGTTTGGTGTTTTGTTTTGGGCTACAGCCCCGTCTTCAGAGTAGAATGGAGGGATTTGTTTTCAGAAGTATAGATGGGAGGGAATTGAATAGCGAGGGATTATGTAAAATTGTTTTTATTTTTACGATAGTTATTTTGTGTATATAGAAATTATTAAATTATTTTTATATAAAATAAATAAATAATATAAAAATATTAAACAGTAATGTTTTAAAAAAAAATTCAATATGTAAAAATTTTTAAAATTAAAAAAAAAATAAAAAATTTCAAAAAATAATGATTTTTACTTAATAAAAAATACAAAAAATTAAACATTAATATTCAAAAAAAAATGACCAGCATGTAAAAAAAAATTTTTTTTTAAAAAATTTCTAGTTCTTTGGACTATTTTTCTAATACCACCTCTACCTCCTCCATCTCAATTCCCTTTTTAAGGCCCAACTGAATCCCCTCATTCATCTCAATCCCTTTCGCAAATCTACAAACAAACACAACATTAAAGGGTGGTTTGGAATGATCTAAATAAGTATATTTTTATACTTTTTATGAAATTTGGGTTGGGTTTAAAGTGATGTGGTAAAGAGATGATGTGACTTAAATAGAATAATGATTTTTTGACTTTTTGACTTTTTTAGGTTATGACAAACAAGACTTAAATGGGTCTCACCTCTATCCTAATCTCATCCCTCCCTTTATACCCCAAAACAAACGGGGCTAGGAATTAAATCAATGGTTAAGATTGAACAAAAATATATATATATATATATAGATATATAGGTATATAGGAATGAAATCAACGGCTAAAATTATATAAAATAAAATAAATACGGGCAAATTATTGCAAGTGCGGGTTAAACCCACAACCCGCCCGTAACCTGCAAAACTGTCATATTCTAAATCGCATCTACCCGTATTGTCTCTGTGAAACCGCCCATTCGTATGCGGGTTGAGTGGTTCGGATAACTTAATGTCCAGCCCTACTTTTAACTTATATAATTTAATTTAAATTTTACTTTAGACCATATAGTTTCAATTTTAATATTTTAATATTTACACTTTTAAATCTAATTTTAATTTGATCATTCTTTTTAAATTTTTGTTAATATTTTTTACATGTAAACTTTAGAAAATTGACAATTGTTTCGAATTTATTAATTTTAACCTTCAATTTAGACAGAAAAATCAAATTAAAATCTTTAAAAATTGACTAGTTTAAAATTGTTAATTTTAACTTTCACTTTATACAGAATGACCAAATTGAAAAGTATATGGACTAAATTATTCAAATTGAAACTATAATAACTAAAGAAAAATTTGAGTCAAATGATAGGAATGAAAAGTGTAATTAATCCAATTCCCAAATGAGCCCTAAAATAATAGAGTTTTTCTCTATGAAACGAGAGATTATTGTTATTTTTTATTATGTATTGATTTCAAAATGAAAATATGCACAAAAAAATTAAAAAGGTGATTTGGTCATATTATCCAAAACAGAATCTAATGGAATATTATAAAAGTATATGGCCCCGTTTGTTTGGGGTTATAAGAAGGGGATTGGGACTACTAATACCTTGGTATTACTAATACCTTGTTTGTTTTGAGAGATGGCCTTGGGACTACTAATACCTTGGTATTACTAATACCCTTGGAAGGGGGATTCATAGTGAGGAGGTAGAGATGATATTAGAAAAATAGTGAGGGGATTAGAAATTTTTTTATTCTTTTTATTTTTTATATATTGGGAATTTTTTTTAAAAATATTAATGTTTAATTTTTATATTTTTTTATTTGTTTTATTATTTTATATAAAAATAATTTAACAATTTCTCACTATTAATCCCCTCACTATCAATCCCATCACTATCAATCCTCTCACTATCAATCCCCTCCATTCTATCTCTGAAAACAAACGGGGCCTATGGGTTAAATAAATATTTAGGAATAGGACTTTCTAAAAAACGACTAAGCTTCTTTAAAATAAATGTGATCCAAACATGTGGTTATTAATGTTTAATCTTCTTCTTCTTCTTTTTCTTTTCTTTTATTTTTTTATTTTTTTATTTTGTATTAATGATCTACATGGAGGGATTGGAGGTTGAATGGTTTGGATCGGTACGGTGAGTCCCAACCCCTAAACTAGGCTCTCTTGTCCAAATGTTGGAATCTGGGTGGTTATTGTTGTGCAGCCGTTGAAGTCCACTTCGGATCCTAATTTGATAATCAAAACCGTTCATTTTTTTCAAGTATACTGAGTACAGTATACCTATTAAAAATTAAGTTGATCGGATATCAATAACCCTTTCATCAAATAAGAGTTCGTTCAACTGTTCATTTATGTCTAAACAATTATTTTTTGTTGATAAATTTATATCCGAACATTTGACTTTTGTTCAGAAGTTCATATCCGAATGACATAAATATAGTGTGTACTAAGATTTTTTTGTAGTATGCAAATAGAATGTACTGAGAATTTTTTTAGTGTGCAAATAGAATTATCCACCATAAAGTGCCATATCATTCAGTGTAAAATTTGTATACAAAAAATCTCTTTGTATAGCATTATCCATACCTAAAAAAATAAAAAAATAAAAAAACACTACAAATCCATAAATAAAATAAAATAAAACTTCAAAAATTTATCTACAATTCAAATTATATGGATGAGATTCATTTTAGGTATGGTCCACAACACAACAAATTTTCATATACATTGCACACTAACTTTCCTGACAATTTTCATGGTTTATAAATACAGTAAATTACACTGACCCTCCTTAATATTTGGAGAAAATATAGTAAGCCCAATAATTTTGACACAATTACATTGAACTATCTTAAAATTTTAATTCATATAACATATAACTCCCTTTTCATCAATAATTTGTTAATTATATGGATGAAAAAAAAAACAATATTGTCATCTATTTTTCATAAAAATGTATACTTTGTGTTATTTATTTTTGTATTTTTGCACCATCTGAATTAGTTTCAGTCCATTTAATCTTACTAAAAAAAATTAATTTGATTATATATCACAATTATAAGACTTATTATATATTCCAAGCCTCAGGGAAGTCCATGTAATTTATTTACCCTTATAAATATGGGAACGGTTTTATTTTGAAAAACAAAAAAAAAATAAAAACAAAAACAAAAACAAAAACAAAGCTTGACAAAACAAAACAAAAATCAGAAGTCAAGAAAATGGAATTAAAGCAAAGTCAAACAAACTCAGACATTAGTCTTTCTTTGGCCCTGTTTGGTAGAGCTGTGGGAAAGTGTTTATAACTTATACCTAAACAGCTTATAGCTTATAACTATGAACATAAGTTGATTTCTGACTTATAAATTAAGCATCTCCTACCCCACTCAAAGAATAAGCTGATTTCTGACTTCCAAAAAGCCATAAGCTATAAGCTATAAGTTAAACCAAACACATTAAAATAGCTTAAATTAAGCTGAAAGCTGAAATAAGCAGCTTTTAAACTGCACCAAACAGGCACTTTGTATCGTTGCCTTGGAAATCCTAACGCACTGATTTAAAAGTCCTATTTGATTATTCTTTCTGTAATTAAAGCAAAGTCATTGTATTTACATGCAAATTTGCTGCATTGGAAAGTTGATAACCATTGACGGACAGTAAGAAGATAATTTTGTCATTCTTTGATTTTTATGCTAAAATTTCGATCTCTCTCTTTTTTCTTTTTCTTTTTTTAAAGTTGAAAAACCCTAACATTGAAGAGGTGACATTGTAGCTGAAGAGTGATATGAAATATCACAAACAAGTTATTTATTTAATTTTTTTAATTTTGGGTGTGGCAAAATGGAATCTTCATCTGTGATTACTCGAAAAAGATGTTTTAAAGTCTTTGATGAATGATGGTACAATCGATGCCATGAAATTAAAGGTCATTAATCAAATTAAAGCTAATTTAAGTATCATCATCTTTCATGACCCATTCCATACTAGAACAATCACATGAAATCTTTGATAACGTGGATTCCTAATTCTCAATGTTTACATTTATTTATTTATTTATACTTGGATATACATAAATTTATTTGTATGTTGTTTTACCTGCCTGGCCATTATGCTACTAATGAAACCAATTGTTTAATGGATAATAGCTCTAGGATTTATGGTAATAACATTACATTTGCTACAAATTTAGGAATTTTCTATATGAGAGTTCTATTCCATAACCATGACAAACTTTTTTGGAAGCCAAGACCTAACTGTCACGACCCCATCTCGACCCCAAACCGAATAGTGTGGTGAACAGACATTAGTTGTACACTACCAAAGGCCTGACTAAAGAAAAACAAATTGGACTATTGTGATAGTTGGGCCAAAATTCGTTTTATCTACGGTAGTCTCTAATTTATTTGATTTAGTCCATTTGAAACATCCCTTCAGAGTTGAGCATAACTTTATGAAGTGAAGCATGCAATAGTTTCACTAACTTTTTCAATATTATACAAGAATATAGAGCTTACAAAAGTACAACCTACTAAAAGATAGCCTATTCTCCTTCCCAAGCTAGGACATTTACAAGGTCCTCTAAACTCTCACTAGCTTAACTTGTAGATAAATTACATAAACTCAAACTATAATCTCTTTAAGTATTGTCTCCATTTATCCCAAAAAAAAGTATAGTTTCCCAACTATTTCATTTCTAAGTTTTACCTTAATTGAGCATTTTGTGCAATGAGGTAGCTAATTCGGCTTAGGGCATTCAAAGATTAGTATGGATGTGATAATGGCATGACATTATTTAGGGTGCTATACTAATCGTCTTTATTCCCTCACCTGTACCCAAACTAGCGAAGGAACCAAAGAAAGCCAACAATTTAGTTTTGGTTTCAACAATCAACCAAAGGATAAGGACACGACATTCGTGACTTTAGTTGCCATTAAACGAGTACTTATTACCTAACATTTTAAAAAACTTTAAAAAGGGCATTACCAACTGGTGCCTTAGATTATGACATTACATCTCTCTAGTGCTTGCATTGCTGCTGAGAAACTAATGTTCATGAAAAATTATGACCTCTTTAATCAATGTAGATTCTGGTTTTGACCCGACCTATTGATGTTTTGAATCTGGGTTCCATTGCCATATATAGTTGTTCACGTCTTGTTTCCCCTTGTTCCTCATTGAATTTGGTTATTGATATGTCTTGATTGCATTTGGCACAGGTTGGTAGCTTGTGTTTCAAAATAGTTGTTGCCCAGATTTTGGCCTCTACACTCGAGAGGGGCTTTTTGCACTCTAGCGTCTCTTGTGAACTCTCAGTATTTTTGCAAGCCTGCAAAAATACTAGGAGTGTGCATTTTTCGCTCTAGCGGTGTTTTCTGCGCTCAAGCGGTCTTGGTTCCAGCGGCACTTTTTGCGCTTGAGCATCGGTCTCCTGTCTACAAAACTTTTGAGAGTTTGTATTCTACGCTCGAGCGGAAACTTCCTGTGCTCGAGCGGTAATTTTTTTTGTGTCTAAACACTCGAGTATCACTTCTTGCGCTCGAGTGGTTTATGTGTATATCAGTCCGTAAAAGTCATTTTTTACATCACTTTTCATCTCTCTCTCTCTAAACATTTCAAAACCCTAGATCTAAACTCTCTCTCTCTCTCTAAAACTCACATTCTCTCTACAAATATAACTAGATCTATTGATTTTTCCACCCTACTCCCTTTGCTAAAAAGGTAGAGCTCACTTAGAGTTTCGTTTTCATCCGAATAGAGTTGGGTTTCGGCTTCATCCAAGTTTCATCTGTGTTTATCTCACCTTCTAGCTTTGAGGTAAGGATCATCTACCCTCTTTTATGATTTTTAACTTAGATATTTGTTTTTATAAAACAATCTTGTGGTTTCGGAGGATTTTCAACAAACCTAGGATTTTGGTTTAAAATCAGAATAGGGGTTTTCAAATGGATGTATTGAAAATGGTTGTGGGAGTGGGAGTGGAAGTGAGGTTGAGTTGTGATAAAATTATTGATTTTGATACTTGGAATGGATTTTGAAAGAAAAAATGAGTTTTGCCCTAAATTTCTCAAATGTTTATTTTTGTATAAATAAATGGAATTGATATTGGAAATGTGAAATTGGAGTGGAGTTGAATATGTATTATCACTTACATCTTGAAATTTGGAAAGTTTATCTGTATTGGAGATTTTATTTGTTTAGAAATATTTGTTTTGGGCTATTGATGGAGGATAGTTATGATTACTGTAGAAATTGTATGAGGATTAGGTAAATTGAAACTAATTTCTCATTCATTTGCATTGAGCATGATCACATCTTGATACATTGTACATATATATGATTTTGAGAAAAAATGGTGAACGTGGAAAAGAGGTGTGTATCACCAAATCAAGTTAGCCTGTGTGTCCAGGGTGAAAGTCCCGAAAAATATGCGTATATATGGATGCCAGTTTCCGTAGACGAAATATCCATAAAATAGCAATTGTAGTGGTCGTATAGACTACGTTTACATGGGTGCCATTTGATGGGTTCCCACGGACGAAATATCTGTGAAAGGTTGCATTGGTTTGAGATTTCCTTCTGTTTTCTAATGTAAAGGAAATGAATGATGAGTTGTGATATAAACCAAACTTTGCATGATTTTGGAAAGAGAAATAAGATGTTTTGGTCATGAGCATTGCATATATATTTCACATTTATATCTTTGTTAAGATTTATATATTGTGTTGGATTATTTATACTGGGCTTTGGCTCACCCTATATGGAAAAAACCATTTTCAGGTGTTAGTGAGATTCCTCCGTCAAGGCAATAGCTTGGAAGGATTGGAGCAAGAGTGTCATTTTGTTTACTTGTCGTAATTATTTTGTACAAGTCTAAGGCTTTACTTGTATTAGACTTAAATCCATTTTGATGTAACCAAGTACAGTTTTGAAAAATTGTAGCCTTCAGGGCATTTCAATTATTTGTTTAACTTCTATTTCATATCTTTGTTGTTGACACATGCTATAGATTTAGGGTTAGGACTTATGAATATATAACTGCATGTGTCACCTTTTTGTATAACTTAGTCTTATGTAATGAAAGGATATTATACTTTGATTTATATTGTTGTTTATTTATCGTCATGAATGGTTTATTGTATTTAGTTCAGGGCATTACAACTTGGTATCAGAGCGTACCAGGTTTGAATATTTTGGGTACATGGGAAGTGGTTCATACCACAATGGGTTTATCTCGCTTGATAGAGATGTTTGTATGTTTGACATGCTATGTAATAACATGATTATGTGACTAAGCGGGTATGGAGTTTAATTTCTAGGATATTGATTGAGTCTACGAGTTTCTAGAAGTCCTGTTGGAAGAGCACTTGATCACTGCTATTTCTAATTGGAACTTTGGCAAAGTTACAGGACAATCACTATCTAGGAAAGAAATTCATATGTGTTTATGTGGATGTGTGCTTATGTGGAGTGAATTAAGTGTTGTCCATCGTATTAGGTGTAATTGAATTAACTTCAGTACATTTGTGAATGTGCTAATCTTTGGTGTTACTTTTATTAGGATTTCAGGATGTGGTCGTGGTGGTAGGCGTGGTAAGCCTAGACGGTAGAAAATGCCATTATCGGATGAAATTCCAGTGCAAGAGGAAGGAGTTGGTCAGACCAATATGGTCGAGCTAGCAGGTCAGTCGGCCACGGGCGTCTTGGCTTGAGAGATGGCTGGAGCTTTGCGAGAATCTATAGATATTCTCAGGGTTGAGAATCAAGTCTAGACCCAAGTCGCTGAAGCAGGGCCGTTATTTTTTAAGAGGGAGTTCTTTCGGTCTAATCCGGATGAGTTTTTAGGTGATTCGAAAGAGCCACTAAAAGCAGATGAATGGCTCGACTCAAGCAAATGGTGAAGATGTTTGAGATGCTTGGCATCGAAGATGATGGGTTGAAAGTGACCTTGCCATCCTTCCAGCTAAAGGGAGATGCGGGTCAGTGGTGAAAGTATGTGCGTGGACGTATTGGGGTGACTTGGAAGGTCTTTGTCAATGTCTTCCAAGATAACTTCTTACCTCCCACTGTTAGGAAGAAGTTGAGAGAGCAGTTTTCAAAGCTTAAACAGTTGAACACAATGGTGGCCAAGTTTGAGGCTGTATTTACTGGTCTGTCAAGGTTTACATTGGAACTGGTGGCGATTGAGGAATACTGGTGTATAGAGTTCAAGATGAGATTGAGGACCGGGCTCATGTTCAAGGTGGTTGAGCCGATGATTAGAGATTATGGACGCCTTATGGAGGTAACAGCCCATCTTGAGACAGTGATTTAGATGGAGGAGAAGCGGATGAGGAGGTTCAAAAGGAATCAGGATGTTCAGAGGGACAGTAAAAGACATAAAGGTTTTACCTCACAGCAATCCCAGGGAGCACAATTGATGTCCACTTTTCCAATACCGAGTTCAAGTTCTGGAAGAGGTGGTTAAGGAGATTTCACTTGTTTTAAGTGTGGCCAGTTGGGCCACAAGTCTCCAGCTTACCCGCAGAGAGGAGGAAGATAACAGTCTGCGTCGTCATCGGCTTGTCCTCAGAGCTAAAGTTAAGGAAGAGGGCAGTCGCTTGCTTGTTATCAATATGGGCAAGCGAGACACTTGAAAGGGCTTTGCCCATAATTGAATGGTACATCTAGTGCATTTGGTTCAAGGCCGACGCCAAGCCTTCAACCTACCCAGTCAGTTTAAGCCACAAAGGCCAATCAGGGAGCCTCTTTGGCTCAGTCAGTGTATCAGACTTATGCTCCGAGAGGTGAGCAGGTTAAGTAAAGACCCACGGGGCGTGTGTATGCTGTTACCACGCCAAATTTGTTGCCAGCGCCTTCGGTAGTGAGAGGCACATTCTTGTTATGCAATTCTATAGCCAATGTGTTAATTGATATGGGTGCATCCCATTTTTTTATATCATCTACATTTGTATCAGTTTGGGGTTGGAAATGGCTCAATTAGCATCTCCCCTCAGAGTAGAGTCACCTATTGGTGGTGAGGTTGTATTGGACCAGGGATGTTGAGGTTGTGATATAGAGGTTGTCGGTCTCCGTCTTTCTTTTGCATTTGTGTTGATTGATATGTTGGGTTTTGATGTTATTTTGGGTATAGACTGGTTGTCTTCATATCGTGCTGTTATAGATTGTTATCGTCAAAGAGTTACTGCATGTATCTCGGGTGGTGATTGCTTTTATTTCTTGGGGGATCGGGTTGATAGAGTCTCGTCACTGGTTTATGATCCATGTGGTCGGAGTGAGTTTAGTTGTTTTCTTGCAACCTTATTGGGTAGAGAATGTGATGAGGTTCAAGTTGAGTTACAGAGAGTAGTTTGTGAATACTCGAATGTCTTTCCCGAGGATCTTCCTAGTTTGCCACCCCACCGTGAGATTGAATTATCTATTGACTTAGTGCCTGGCACAACACCGATTTCCATGGCACCGTATAGATTTGCACCTGCTGAGTTAAGAGAGTTGAAGATTCAATTCCAAGAATTGTTAGAAGGTTTTATTTGCCCTAGTACTTCGCCTTGGGGAGCACCGACTCTCTTTGCCAAGAAGAATGATGGCACTTTGCGATTGTGTATTGATTACCGGAAGTTGAACCGGGTAACTGTCACGCCCCGATAATAAACACAATAACCAATCCACAATGGTATTTAATAATAACATGTGATAATGTACCCATCGTCTATTAATTTCAATTGTTTGTACAAAAGAGTAACATATGTAGATTATACATTCACAAGCCTAGTCCTGAATCTATAGCATATGATACATATCAGAGTGGTAGAACAAAAGTTAAACAAATAAGCAATGCCCTAATGGCTTACAACTTTCCAAGGCACTGCTTGATTACAACAAAAGTGGATTAGAATCCAATATAGTTAAAAGCCCTTGGCTTTGTACAAAACAAATATAACAGCTAAATAACAGAAGCCTTCAACTCCAATCCTCCCAAGCTATTGCCTTGGTGGAGGCATGTCATCAGCACCAAAAAATGTTTTCCCAAATAAGGTGAGCCAAAGCCCAATAGAAATACTACAACACAATGTATAAATCTTAACGAAGCCATAAGGTAAATGTATATGCAATACCCGTGCCAAACCGTTTCACATTTCTTTCCAAAACCATGCCATGCCTAGTTTATATCATAATTCTCCAAATCATGCCATTTTACAATAGAAAACATAGAAAAATCTCAAATCAGTATAATCTTTCACAGATATTTCGTCTGCGAAAAATCGTCAAACGGCACTGTAGACACCCCATTTTTGACCGACCTTAAGGCTCAGACGTCACCGATTGAGCGCTCGGTGATGTTGCATACTGTGCTCATTCAGAAGTCTCAGAGTCGCGGCCGTGCGCCCCGCCTCCGAACTTCCGAATCCTCTTCTGTGCCTTGTCTCGGTTTGCGAACCAGACTCGGTTTTCTCTGTTTTCTTTCCTGAGGGAAGGGAGTGGTCCTGTAGACCATCTCTCGGTGGCCGTGCGCTACTTTTCGTGGCCGTAGGCCATTTTTCCCATTTCGGAGCCCGGTTCCCGGTTTTCGGGGCCGTCAGGCCGTGTGCCTCGGCTCGGGACCGCCCAACCATCTCCGATTTCTCCGGTTCTTGGCTAGTATCTCTGTTTTATCATTTTGAGGAACACTGGGGGCCCCGATGCCCACTTCGTGGCCGTATGCCACTTTCGGTGCTTATAGCCGGTTTTCGGGCCCCGAATGCGCGGTTTGGGCCCCGAGCATTCATTTTGTATCGGTTTTCTCTGATTTTTGGCAGGAACCTCTGTTTTGTCATTCCGAGGGACACTGGAGTTGCCGATACCCACTTCGCTGCCGAACACCACTTCCGGCACCCGCAGCCCATTTTCGGGATCCCGAATGGCTCGGTTTTGGCCCCGAGCGTTCATTTCTCATTAGTTTTTGTTCAAATTTGGCAGGTACCTCTGTTTCAACATTGGGAAGATCACTGGAGGGTAGGAGGCCAGCAATTATCCCAGATAACCAGTTTCGCTCCTCCGGCGCCCGTTTTGCTCACTTCCGGGCCAATGTTGAACACCCTAGGCCCATTTTCTTCCGACCAAAGCTACATATCTGTGATCAGGGGACATGGGAGGACCCTAAAAACTACCGGTCAGCCAGAAATTCCAGGTTTCATTTTGGGCCTCTCCTTCAAGCTCTATGTTGTGGCTCCTGCTTCAGTGTTGCCGAATTTCAACCTTGGATCCTTGTTCTACACATCTTGGAGGACACAAAAAGAAGGTGGTCGGCCAGAAATTATACAGTTCATTTTTGAGCCTCTTCTTCAAGCTCTATGTTGTGACTTCTGCTTCAGAGTTGCCAGATTCCGACCTTGAGGCATTGATCTACACACTTGGGAGGACACTTTGGCATACTGGTCGGCCAGAAAATCTTCTGTTCATTTTCTTGGGGTGGCCGGTCGGCTAGGCTGAGTGGCTGGCCGACCAGGTGGGGTGGCCGGCCGGCCACCTCCCAGAAATCTACCTGGCCGGCCGGATCTTGCTTTCCAGCTCAGCACAGCTGTCCGGATATTTTGCCAAATATCTCCCCCATCCGGGGGATATTTTGGGAGGGAAAGCTTGGATGCTTTGCCCTCCCCTTTTACACCTTGTTTTGCCTATTTAAAGGAACCAAGGGCTCCTTTGCCTAGGTTAGAACATTTGCCTTCAAGAACACTTAAGCAAAAACCCTAATCTCCATAGCCAAAACCTTCAAAAAAGCTTCAAGTCTTGCTTGGTTTCTTCACCAACACCTAGCCTCACCATTCCAACTTTGATTCCAGCAGCTAGGAAGTGAATTTCAGAGGTTGAGAAGCCACAAATCCAAGCCAAGAAGCAAAGAAAGACAAGTCTTCAAGGGTAAGTATTCAAAACCAACTTTTGGGGCTTTTTCTTGATCTTTTTTTATACTCTAATTGGTTGAGAATTGGGGCTCCGACCCCTACTGCTTTTGTGCTCATTTTGATCCCCTCTACAACATTGTAGAAGGGCTCAACTTCATTTGGTATTTGTATATACTAGTTCCTTCAATATCCATCAAGATTGTCACATTTTTGCATGCTAAAATTAACCTATTGTGTTGGTTTTTGGGGCTCCGACCCCTACTTCTTTCTTGCCTATTTTGAGCCCCTCTACAACATTGTAGAGGAGCTCAACTTCATTTGGCCATTGTATATACTAGTTCCTTCAATTTCATCAAGTATGCCATATTTTGTATCCAATTTTTGACCTATTTGTTTGTTTTTGGGACTTCGACCCCTACTGGTTTTGGTCTTATTTTGACCCCTTTACATGTTTCATGAAGAAGGTTTGGTCATTTGATGTATAGATTGCATGTCTTGTGTTATACCCTTTTGCGGCTCCATTTTGCCTTCCATTTCTGGCATGTTTGTCTTATGATTTAGAGGCTTCCATCTTCTGCATATATGCTTATTTTTAGGTCCTCTTTAATGTTGTAGAAGAAAGTTTGTCCATTTTCATTTTCTATATACCATCCCCCTTTATAATGCTCTTTTGGCCATTAATCTTGCGAGCTATTATTGCCATATCTATGCTTACATTTTGGCCATGTTTATTACTGAAAAAATGCCATATTTGGGACTGCCTTGCTACTGTTATTGCTTCCATGATCATATTTTGCATGTTTAGCATGGCCGTAGGCCATTTCGGGGCTTAATTTCACATTTTCGGGATGATTGCATGCTTCGGTTGTTATTCCGTATCATTTCGGGGCTGTTTTACATCATTTGTGAGTGCTGAAATTCCATTGCCATGCTTGCATATCATTTCCCATGTCATTCCGCCTTGCCTCGGTTTGCGCGCCCGTGGGCGCGCACTTCGAGGCGCTCCGTTTTCGTCACCGGCATCTGATGTGAGTGTGGCTGAGGCCCTCTCATGTTAGTGTAAGCCCAATCTACATTTTTCATGCCTGTATGTCATCGCCTCGGTGTGCGTGCCTGTGGGCACACATTTCGAGGCACTTCGGTTTTATCCGATTTTCTCATTTTGTCATCGCCTCGGTGTGCGTGCCTGTGGGCACACATTTTGAGGCACTTCGGTTTTATCCGATTTTCTCATTTTGTCATCGCCTCGGTGTGCGTGCCTGTGGGCACACATTTCGAGGCACTTCGGTTTTATCCGATTTTCTCATTTTGTCATCGCCTCGGTGTGCGTGCCTGTGGGCACACATTTCGAGGCACTTCGATTTTATCCGATTTCCTCATTCCATCTCTGCCTCAGTTTGCGTGCCCGTGGGCACGTATTTCGAGGCCCTCTGTTTTATCCGATTTGCATTTCATCATCGTCTCAGTTTGCGTGCCCGTGAGCGCGCACTTCGAGGCACCTCTTTTTTATCATTCCGGCATCCCGTATGAGTGTGGCTGAGGCCTCCTCATGTTGGTGTAAGCCCATCATTGCATTTCGTGCCTTTATGTCATCACCTCGGTTCGCGTGCCAGTGGGCACGCATTTCGAGGCATCTCATTCTCATAGCATTGTGCATGTTAGAACTGTATATTAGTTGCATTTCATACATATCATGCATATTGCATCATGTTCGGGATAGGAGTTAGCCCGGACACGGGAAACGAGGCACGTTTCGTACTCCGAGTGACGGAACGGGTCTCAATTCCCCAGTCACCGACGCTCCGGATAACCCATGATGGAGTTAGGTTTTCATTGTAGCATTCATGCATTCATTCTACAGTGAGTTGTGCAATCCGATTCCTCGGCCATCATGCATCGGTATGCGTGATTGGTGGCACGAGAATCGAGGCATGCATATATTTGTGAAATACATTGCTATGCCCTTTTCCTGCTCTCTGTTGCAGCAAAATTAAGGATCAGCAGATTTTCGGAGTCTGGCACGCATTTCGAGAAAAGTGCAAACAGAGGCTAATTGGGGCATCCCAGTGGATTTCCGCGCCAGAGCAGCCCGGCATACATCATTCATCAGAAGCAAGGCGGTCCCTGGCTTGCATGCCAGTTTTTCTCATTTAATTTGTCAATTAAATAGAAATTGTACATTTATTCGGACTGTTTATTTCGGACTGTATTATTCTTTTATTCGGACTGTATTATTATTTATTCGGACCCTCTGCGCGAGGGCACAAATGTAATAAGGGTGTGTGAGTGTGATGTATGTCTTCCAACCCCACGTCTTTCTCCCTTTTATTTATCCGCTTATGATGGTTAGATATAGGGCATATTTCAATTAGCATACAGTATGACAGCATGTTTGCATCATTCATCTGTTTTGCATGCACCGGGCTCGGCGCATCATACAAACTGCATCTGTATTTCAATTCCAAATTGAGTACATGATAGTTGTAGCATTTCACATGCCATCTTTAGAATAGCCGAGCCTGTTATAGTTGCATTTTGCATGTGTTGCATTAGGCATTTCAGCATATTAGGATCATGCATGATTTCTAATAAGCTTCGGTTTTGGCTTGGAGTACTCGGTGAGTTTTATGCTTTAGCATACTTGCATGCGTGTGAGTGTTGCCATGATAGCATGCTTGCCATGAGGCTATGTGCTTATGTGATATAACTGCCTTGAATGCCTGTGGGTGAAGGTTGAGTTATTTGAATTGGGACAATGCATTGACTGTTTGTTTTAAGCCCACTAGATAGTGGCAACATCATGTTTTCTAAGCCCACCCGAGGGTGGCAAATCCGCATTTTAGCCTACCTGCGGGTAGCACCATCACACAATTTTCAAACAAACAAACATGAAATGTTTTGTTCCAATTCAGACGGCCCAGTCTATACTTGTTTGCTGCGAGCATCACATAGTAATCCTAGGCTAATAATCGGAATAAGAACTCACAAAGTTTTCAAAAACAGATATCATGGTTAGTAGAGGCCGGTCTTTGACCGGGCGAGCGGGGGTGCTCACGATGTGACCTTCCCCAATCGTACCCGAGTTCCCGAGCCAACTTTGGTGATGACGGACACGTGGCCTTTGGCACTGAGTTAGGGTTTCCTAAATTTCCCATTTAAAAAATATTTAGGTGGCGACTCTGTTATCTGGCAAAGCAGTCCATGTTTGGCACTTCTTTCAAAAAATCAGTTTTTCTCAAAACGATTTGCCGGATTTGGACTCTTTGGTTCGAGATTTAGAACCGCAACAAAATCGAGTCCGAACTGTAGCGAGGTCCCTCGCGGGCTTGTTACAGGCACGCATTTAAACGTAGCCTATACAAGCACTACTATTGCCATTTTACGGATATTTCGTCCACGAGAACCGGCACCCATATATACACGCGTTTTTCGGGACTTTCACCCTGGACACACAGGCCAACTTGATTTAGTGTTACACATCTCCTTCCCACATTCATCTCATTTCTCAAATCATATACATTTACAATGTATTTAGTATGCAACAATGTTTCAATACAAATGGATGAGAAATTAGTTTTAGGTTGCCTAATTCAAATGCAATTTCTACAACACTCGTAGCTATCCTCTACCAATAGTCCAAAACAGATATCTCTAAATAGATAAATAAATTTCATTAAAGATACACCTTTCCAAAATCTAAAATGGGAGTGATAATACATATCCAACTCCACCCTCATCATTATCATCATTTCAATTTCACAATTTCCAATGTCAATTCTATTTTCTCTTTACAATCTCAAACATTCATATTTTAGGGCAAATCCATTTCTGTTTGGAAATCAATTTCAATGTAGGAAATACCTCATTTCAACATATATAAATCCTAATTTCATAACCACAACCATTTGCAAGAAACCATTTGAAAACCTCTCTTTTACATTTTGATTTCAAACCCTAGGTTTTTGCTAACAACCCCCAGACCACTATAATCTTTGAAACAACAAATAACTAAGGTAAAACTTATACAAGAGTGTGAATAATCCTTACCTCGAGCTTAGAAGATGAAAGAGAGAGTGAAGAAACTTTAAAGATGCCAAAACCCAACTTTGTTCGAATGAAAACAAAGCTCTACGTGAGCTCTACCCTTTTAACAAAGGGACACAGGTGGAGAAATAGGTAGATCTAAGTGTATTTGTAGAGAGAGCGTGAGTTTTAGAGAGAGAGTGTGTGGATCTAGGGTTTTTGAATTGTTTAGAGAGAGAGATGAAAAAATGATGTAAAAAAAAAATGTTTACGAATTGATATACGCACAGCTCGCTTGAGTGAAGAAAGCTTCGCTCGAGCGACCAGACACAAATAAGTTGCCTTGTTCAAGTGCAAAAAGCTTCGCTCAAGCGACCAGACACAAGAAGCCACACCGCTCAAGCGCAAGAAGTTTCGCTTGAGCCAAGAATACCTACACCCAGAAGTTTTACAGACAGAAGACCATCGCTCGAACGTAGGAAGCCTCGCTCGAGCGAATAACACTACCTCCCCAGTATCTCTGCAGGCCTACAAAAACACTAAGAGCTCACAAAACTCGCTCGAGCGCAAGAAGCTTCGCTCGAGCGACTAGACACAAAAAGTTTTCTCGCTCAAGCGCAAAAAGCTTCCCTAGAGCGAAGAGACCAAATTCTAGGCAACAACAGTTTGGACCAACTAGCAACCAACCTGTTTTAAACACAATCAAGACACTCCAATAACCGAACTAAATGAGGAACAATGGAAAATAAGACATGAACAACTATATAAGGCAATGAAACCTTGATTCAAAACATCAATGGGTCGAGTCAAAACTAGAATCGCTATAGTAACTATTAAGAACAAGTACCCAATGCTTCGTATAGATGATTTGTTTGATCAGTTGAAGGGGTCTTGTTGCTTTTCTAAGATAGACCTAAGATCAGGTTATCACCAGTTAAGAGTAAAGGAAGAGGGTATCCAGCAAACGACATTCCTTACACAGTATGGCCATTATGAGTTCTTAATGATGCCTTTTGGGCTAACCAACGCACTTGCCATGTTTATGGATTTGATGAACCAGATCCTTCGTGAGTTCCTAGACCATTTTGTGGTCGTTTTCCTTCATGATATCTTGATTTACTTACCCTATGAGGAGGAATATGAGGAACACTTGCGAGCAATACTTGAGTTACTTAGAGCCCACCAACTGTATGCTAAGTTCGGGAAGTGTGAGTTATGGTTGAAAGAAGTAAAGTTCCTAAGCCATGTAGTATCTGGGGAATGAGTGATTGTAGACTCTTCTAAGATAGAAGCAGTGCAAGACTGGGAATAGCCTAAGAATGCCTTTGAGATTCGTAGTTTTTTGGGGTTAGCTGGGTATTACCGTCGGTTTGTGAAAGACTTTTCTAGACTGGCCTCACCATCGACTAGACTAACGAGAAAGGGAATTAAATTTGTGTGGAGTGAGACTTGTGATAAGTCATTCCAAGAACTTAAGATTAGACTTACCACTGCTCCAATATTGATTATTCCGGAGAGGGGTTTGGGCTATTCAGTATATTGTGACGCATCTCGGGAAGGTTTGGATTGTGTGTTAATGCAAGAGGAAAAGGTTGTGGCCTATGGCTCGCGGCAGTTGAAAACTCATGAGAGAAACTATCTTACCCATGACCTAGAGTTAGCGGCAATGATCTTTGCCTTAAAGATTTGGAGGCATTATTTGTATGGTGAGGAGTTTGAAGTGTTTTCTGATCACAAGAGTCTGAAATATCTATTTACACAGAAAAACTTAAATTTGAGGCAGAGAAGATGGATGGAGTTTATAGAAGATTGTGATTTTGAATTGCACTATCATCCGGAAAAAACTAATGTTGTGGCCGATGCCTTGAGTAGGAAATCCATTGACAGTGTAGCTAGCAATGCCGTTTGGGAATGAGAGATGTTAGGCACTATTGGCAAGTTTGACTTGCATCTTGGTGAGTCCGCTGAGTCGGCAACTTTGTTTATCATGGTTGCTCAACCTCCACTTGTGAGTCAAGTTGTAGAAGCACAGTAGGGTGATTCCGAGATAGAAGCCCTCCGGGAAAAGATCTTTGGTGGGAAGGCAGAGAAAGGCTTGAACATATAATTTGACTCGAGTATTAGATACCTTGACCGTCTTTTCATGCTAGAGTCTTGTCCAGAGGAAGTACTCCGAGAGTTTCACCACTCACACCTTGCGGTGCACCCGGGAGGCACAAAGATGTATTGTGACCTTAGTCGCCAGTTTGGGTGGAGGGATATGAAGAGAGATGTAGCCTTATTCGTTTCGAAGTGGCTTACTTGTTAACAAGTGAAGGCCGAGCATCAGAGGCCAGCGAATTTGTTACAACATTTGTCTATAGCCGAGTGAAAATGGGAGCATATCACGATGGATTTCGTTGTGGGTCTTTCGAGGACTCAATGGGGTAATGATGCGATTTGGGTAGTAGTTGACCGGTTAACCAAGTCGGCACACTTTGTACTTATGTGCATGAGTGACTCAGTGGATTATCTTGCTAACCTTTATATTAGGGACATAGTAAGGCATCATGGGGTCCTTGTGACAAATCGTTTCGGGTAGAGATCCACATTTTACGGCTCGGTAGTGGTAGAGCCTACAAAACGCCTTAGGTACAAAATTAACTTTTAGTACCACGTATCATCCTCAGACTGACGATTAGTCAAAGCTTACTATTTAGATTTTAGAGGATATGATTCGGGGTAATGTTATTGACTTTAAGGGGTCATAGGACAGGCACTTGCCCTTAATGGAGTTTGTCTATAATAATAGCTTCCAGTTGAGTATTAGCATGGCACCGTTTAAGGCCTTGTATGGCTGACCTTGTAGATCTCCTATGTGCTAGGCCGATGAGGGTAATGCACCTTTGATAGGTCCAGAGTTGGTTCGAAAAGTGACTGAGAAAGTCGCACTTATTCGTAAAAGGTTGGCTACTACTCAGAGCTGCCAGAAGAGTTATGCCGACCGTAGGAGGCGGCCGTTGTCTTTTGAGATAAGAGATCATGTCTTCTTAAAGATATCACCTAAATGATATTTGATGAGGTTTGGAAAGAGTGAGAAGTTATCTCCTAGATTTATTGGGACTTTTGAGATTCTAGAGCGGATTGGAGAGGTAGCTTATAGTTTGGTCTTACCACCACAACTTTCTAGGATATATGATGTGTTTCATATTTGTATACTTTGGAAGTATAAGTCGGATCCATCGCACGTGTTGGATTCGACCGACTTAGAGGTAGATGAGGATGCCTTATATGAGAAGAGACCGGTAAGAGTCTTAGATAATCGAGACCAACTCTTGCGAAGTAAGACAATTCCTTCGGTTAAAGTATTGTGGCGACATCACGGAGTTGAAAAAGCAACTTGGGAACGTGAGTTGGAAGTCCGTGAGAAGTATTCGGACCTATTTGTTAATGTTTGAGCATGTATTGAAACTTTTGTTATGTTGATTTACTACAAACATTGTATATGTTTTGGGAATGTGAATCGTATATTCAGTATTGAGAACTTGTTTATCATGTTGATGAAAATAAATGACCGGCAGATGGGTTATGGTAATGAAATTGATTGATTATCATTGTTGTAATTGGTTTAAACATGGTTTTAAAGTTTGATTTATAATTTTGGGGACGAGATTTCTTAAGGGAGGAGGTTATAGCGATTCTGGTTTTGACCAGACCGTTGATGTTTTGAATTCGGGTTCCATTGCCTTATATAGTTGTTCACGTTTTGTTTCCCCTTGTTTCTCATTGAATTTGGTTATTGGTATATCTTAATTGCGTTTGGGACAAGTTAGTAGCTTGTGTTTCAAAACGGTTGTTGCCCAGATTTTAGCCCCTGCGCTCTAGTAGGGCTTCTTGCGCCTGAGCGTCCCTTATGAGCTCTCAGTATTTTTGCAAGCCTACAAAAATACTGGGAGTGTGTATTCTTCGCTCGAGCGGTCTTGGCTCGAGCATCACTTCTTGTGTTCAAGCGTTGATGTCCTGTCTATAAAACTTCTGAGAGTTTGTATTCTACGCTCAAGCATAAACTTCATGCGTTCGAGCGGTAACCTTTTTTGTGTCTAGACGCTCGAGTGTCACTTCTTGCGCTCGAGCTGTCTGTGCGTATATCAGTTCGTAAAAGTCACTTTTTAACTCACTTTTCATCTCTCTCTCTCTCTCTCTCTCTAAACATTTCAAAACCCTAGATCTAAACTCTCTCTCTCTCTCTAAAGCTTACCTTTTCTCTACAAATATACCCAGATCTATTGATTTCTTCACCTTGCTCCCTTTGTTAAAAAAGTATAGCTCACCTAGAGCTTCGTTTTCATCTGAATAGAGTTGGATTTTGGCTTCATCCAAGTTTTATCCGTGTTTATCTCAACTTCTAGCTTTGAGGTAGGGATGCTCTACCCTCTTTTATGATTTTTAACTTAGATATTTGTTTTTATAAAACAATCTTATGGTTTCGGAGAATTTTGAACAAACCTAGGATTTTGGTTTAAAATCAAAAGAGGGGTCTTCAAATGGATGTATTGAAAATGGTTGTAAAAGTGGAAATGAGGTTGAGTTGTGATAAAATTATTGATTTTGATACTTGGAATGGATTTTGGAAGAAAAAAATGGTTTTGCCCTAAATGTCTCAAATGTTTATTTTGTATAAATAAATGAAATTGATATTGAAAATATGAAATTAGATGGGTATTAATACGAATGGTGGAGTTGAATATGTATTATCACTTACATCTTGAAATTTGGAAAGTTTATCTATATCGAATATTTTATATCTGTTTAGAAATATATGTTTTGGGCTATCGGTGGAGGATAGCTATGATTGTTATAGAAATTGCATAAGGCTTAAGTGAATTGAAACTAATTTATCATTCATTTGCATTGAGTATTATCATATCTTGATACATTGTACATGTATATGATTTTGAGAAAAATTAGTGAACATAGGAAAGAGATGTGTATCACTAAATCAAGTTGGCATATGTGTCCAGAGTGAAAGTCTCGAAAAACGCACGTATACATGGGTGCCAGTTCCCGCGAATGAAATATCCGTAAAATGGCAATTGTAGTGCTCGTATAGACTACGTTTACATGGGTGTCGTTTGATGGTTTCTCGTGAACGATATATCCGTGAAATGTTGTATTGGTTTGAGATTTCCCCATGTTTTCTAATTTAAAGGAAATGAATGATGAATTGTGATATAAACCAGACTTTGCATGATTTCGGAAAGAGAAATGAGACGTTTTGGTCATGAGCATTACATATCCATTTCATCCTTATATCTTTGTTAAGATTCGTATATTGTGTTGGATTATTTCTACTAGGTTTTGGCTCACCCTATATGGAAAAAACCATTTTTAGGTGTTGGTTAGATGCTTCTGCCAAGGCAATAGCTTGAGAGGATTGGAGCAAATGCTTCATTTTGTTTACTTGTCGTAATTATTTTGTACAAGCTTAGGGCTTTACGTGTATTGGATTTAAATCCATTTTGATGTAACCAAACACAGTCTTGAAAAATTGTAGCCTTTAGGGCATTTCAATTATCTGTTTAAGTTCTATTTCATATCTTTGTTGTTGACACATACTATAAATTCAGGGTTAGGACTTATGAATGTATAATTGTATGTGTCACCTTTTTGTACAACTGAGTCTTATGTAATGGAAGAATATTATGCTCTAATTTGTATTATTATTTACTTATCATCATGGATGATTTATTGTATTTAGTTCGGGGCATTACAATGTAAGTTTTATGTGTAAATATTCAGCTTGTCTGGATTGCTACATTTAATTGAGGTCACAAATTGTTCTAACTTTTATAGAATTTCTGTAAAAAAATTTTGTGTTTTAATTTATTATTTATTTGCATTAAATTGATTTTTCAAAAATATTTTTCTACAAATAATGAATGGTTATGTCCAATCTTGTATGCATATCTGTCCACAATTGTTAATTGCTTGTCTCTTAAAGTAGCTAGAAATAATGAAAGTTGTATATTATTTGTACAATGGTAGTGTTTGTTCAAGCCTTTTTTACCAAACTTCTAGCTTTTAGCTTAAAAAAAACAGATTCAAATTGTTTGGCAGACTTCAATCAGCTTCAGCTTTAACTTCTACAACTTATACGGAAGGTAAAAAAAGCTGAATTTCAAAAGCTGGTTGAAGCTGTTTCAGATTCTCACGGGTATTATACGGAGGCTAAAGATACTTAAATGCCCTTAGTGTTTTGAAATATTTACTCTTATACCACCTACATATATTCTTTTTTTTGCCCTAATATTTCTCTTTGGCAAGAGATACAACAACAACGAAACAGCATACTTGTGACTCTGGTTCGTTTCCAATGTTGGTTCACTTCCGAAGACGTGAAGCTCTGGTTTGTTTCCTGCTTTGGTTCGCTTCCGGCGATGTGCTGCTCTGGTTCGTTTCTGGTTCTAGGTCTCTTTCTCTCTTTCTGGTCGTTTGCTGCTTTGGTTTGTTTCCTTCATCTTTGACTTTTCCTTTTCTCTCTTGCTTGGCATGCATGTATATATATATATATATATATATATATATGTATTGTTTTGGTTATTTGTGATTTTGTCTATTTCAAATTTGTAATAGTTAGGGTTTAGGAAAAATTTGTAGAAATTTTATTCATGCTTTGATGTTAAAAATTTGTGTAGGAGTTGACTGCCATTGCATTGATTTTTGGTTTATTAATGCTCTGTTTGTGTTTTTTTAGGGTTTCCTTTTCTCTCTTCTTGATTTTTTTTTTGTTTGTGTTTTTGTTGTTAAAAATCATATTCAGAGCTCTATAAGCTACTAATGCTGGTTATTACATTGACATTTAGTATCATTGAATTTTTTAGAATATGTTTAGAAATGCCTTGTGCATGACCTTCCCTAGTTTTACTTTGATAAGTAAAGCAAATTGTATTAGATAGGCATCAAAAGTGTATGCCTGCCATATATCAAAATTAATCCATACTAACCTATGCAAAAAAAAAAAAAAAGAAAAAAGAAGGGAAATAAGGCACACATTTATTTTCTATTGTTGATAATAGAGCACTAAATAACCATAGCTTTTACAAAATAAGAAGTTGTTGTGTACACAAATATATATTATAAGTAACTATTCACAATATTTTCAAACGCGTGTAAAGATGTTCTTATATTCAGTGCTTGCATTGCTGACTGTTGATCCATAAATACAACAGAAACAAATGGCTGTGAACACCCAAGAGCATGTTAGATATAAGCAACTCATGAGAAAGAAATGAGATATACAAATTCTGATAGATATAGGAATTAGTTTTGCTCACAAACATGTAGAAAACATGTACAAATTCTAATACAAATTGTTGTCTCACACACACCAATTTGTACATTGTTGGACAGAGCTCATTTGTTGTATTATGTTGAACTAGTATCTCCTTCATGCTTTGAAGGAGTGGTTAACACACCAATCTGTTGCTGTCTCACGCACATCAATCTGTTTTTTTATTTTTTTGTTGATATGGTTTTTAATAATATGAGTAAGGGTTTGTTCAAACCATTGTTGCAATTCAAGTGTTTTTATTATTATGGTTTGTTTAATAGAAAATGAGTTCCCAACCACCATCACAATCTCCCACAACTATAAAGAGCAAGGGAAAAGCTTCCCAAAACTCCCAACCCTCACAAGGTTTAAAGGCACATTGGGATACAAAATCCACTGAAATTTTTGTCAAACTTTGTATGGAGCAAGTAAAAGCAGGTCACAGACCTGGTACGCACTTAAATAGGGTTGGTTGGGAAGCAATTATTAACAAGTTCATAATTGCAACTGGAAAGTTATATGTTCGCATTCAGCTTAAAAATCGTTGGGATACCTTAAAAAAAGAGTGGGATCTTTGGAAAAATCTATTAAGAGGTGAGATTGGGCTGGGTTAGATCTCTTGACTGGAGCTATCATAGTATCTGATGGTTGGTGGAATTTGAAGCTACAGGTTAGTGAATTATGTTAATTTTTTTTTCTTGCACACTTGTACTTGAGCTTTATGATTTATATATTTGTAAGTATTTGTTCATATTTTGTTATAGAAGTATCCTGATGCGGCCAAATTTTGTGAAAAGCCATTGACATTGCTCGATGACATGGACATACTATTCTCTGATATTTCTGCAACTGGTGAGTGGGCATACACCCTAAGCTCTGGAGTATTTCTTGACACTGAGAGATCTCACACCCTACTTGGTGATGATACTGATACAGAAATCCATTCGTCTGAATTAAGCAACCAATGTCGTCACCAAAAAGAGGGTCCATCAAAGAAGCAAAAGGGGAACAAAAAACAATCGGCTGCCTGTGAGTTGACTAAGACACTTAACCGCATTGTCGATGCTAGGGATGTAAGAAAAATCGAAAAAACAGACCAAACCGATTGAATCGGACCAAACCGGCTATATTTGGTCTATTTTTTAATAAGAATCGGTCTGTGCGGTTTTTAAATTTGATTTTTTTCGATTTTCGGTTCAGTATCAGTTTAAGTACCTTGTGCACCGATCTAAACCTAAACCGAAACCGACCGCTTTAACATAAATTGTATTTATAATATATATATATATATATGTATAATTTAATAATATAATGATATTAATAAGTATAATAAATTATTAACATTAATTAATTAACCTTATCATCTTTATAACCTAAGTTTGTAAACTCTTATTATATATAATCTTAACTCTAACTCATTATTTTTGAAACCTTAGTATTTTTAAACTTATTTTTATTTTTATTTTTGTTAATTTAGGAATTGAAAAGTAGGTATTAAATGGATGGATTGGATATGTTTGAACGGTAAACAAATAACTAATTTAATGTTTTTATATATATTAATGATTATATTTAAAAGTAGTTCAAGTTTGAAAAATCCTAAATGATTAAACCACACCAAATCGAACTGTTTCAATCTGTTCGATTCAGTGCGGTTTGATGGGAGAAGCGGTTTGTATTAGTGTTCAAAATAATAAAACCGACATTATCGATTCGGTATAATTTTTTACCTAAATACCGATCATACCGAACCGATTACATCCCTAGTCGATGCTGTGGACGTATCATCTTCAACTGGTACACAGAACGCTGCTATACAAAATCCGCACACAATAACTAAGTGTTTGGCTAAGATTAGCATAATCTCTGGCATTAGTGAATACAATGACCTTTTAGTATGGGCTGCAAGGTTGTTCATGAAACCCTCACTTCGTGAGTCTTTCATGGCTTTGCCTAATGATGTTTTGCGTTTAAAGTTTATTAATCTTGAAATTGCTTTGGAAAAGGCTCGCATTCTTGGTTTTCGTGATTAGTTCATTGTGTGAATATTATTTTTTTTTATTTTTGAAAAAAAGAAGAAGACATTATTAGGACTATCTTCAATTAATTTGGCTTGATGTTGTATTTATGTTTGCCTCAGTGAATTATGTTTAATTTGTGCTCTCACAGATGGAATAGAAAGTATTATTGCAAGTTGTGCCCTTACGGATGGAATAGGAAGTATTATTGCAAGTTGTATTTGTCCACTTGTGTGCCATGTGATTTTGCAAGTAGTGATTTTGTCCATTTGCCTACAAGATTGGAAATCAGTTTTAAAAAAATATTATTTTAAATGATGGACATTGTAATGACACTGTCTATATATACTCTCATGGTGAACTTGTTTGTCATTCCGAATTGTTAAACAACCAAGAGGCATTCCAATCTTTGCAGGTATTCTGCTGATATTTGTCTAATTTTATTTTGTGTCTATATCCTTTCATTTTATGTGTTAAATTAATTTCTTATTGTTAAATTAATTTATTTTATCTATATCCTCTAATTTTATATTTATTTTATATGTTCAATTAATTTCTTATTGAATGAATGTGGTACATGACCCCAATTTCTATATAGTATAAAAAAATGGACAATTTCAATGATAATGGTGATTATGATAACGATGACAATGTCGTTGGATCTTCACAACAACCAAATCACCTGTATGGGAATCCCTACCTAATGGCAACAGTAGTGGTAGGAGCAATTTATGCAGAAAATTAACTAAATAAACAACCATGTAGGACATTGCCCTCACAGGACATCAATGGATGTTAGAATTGCAACATGGTAATGCTACAAGAATATATGAAAATTTTAGAATGGACACGGATGTTTTTTTTATCAATTGTGCAATTTATTAGAGACTAACTATGAACTACCAACTGGGAAAAATGTTGGGGTTCAACAACAAGTTGCTATTTTTTTATATATTGTTGGTTAACATGCAAACAATAGAAATACTTAAGAAAGATTTCAATTATCGGGTGAAACTATTTCAAAATACTTACATTCTGTTTTAAAAGCATGTGTGAAAATGTCTGTGGAATGGGTGAAGCCTTGGCAGAGAAATGAGGTCCATCCGTACATAAAGAATAGACGAAAATATTACCCTTATTTTAAGGTAACTAGAAATACTCTCTCTCTCTCTCTCTCTCTTAAAAAAAATATTTTCTGATATTTTTTGTATGTAGAATTGCATTAAGGCAATTGATGGAATCATGTGGAAGCAGAATACTTACCCCATTTCATAGGTAGAAAGGGATACGCTACACAAAACATATTGGCAGTATGTGACTTTGATATGTGTTTCACTTTTTACTTGCCTGGTTGGGAGGGAAGTGTACATGACACGTGAATTTTTTGGGATACAGTTAGGAATCCAAACAATAATTTTCCATATCCAGAAGGAGGTATGTATGTAACACAAATTAATATTTATTCATTTATTCTATATTAGTTATATTTGTAATGAGTTCATATTTTACTTTGTAGATGAGTATTATTTGGTTAATTCTGGCTATCCAAACACAAAGGGTTATCTTGCGCCATACAAAGGGGAGAGATATCATTTAGCTCAATTTGACCATCGGCATTCTCAAACTGCACATGAAAAATTCAAAAAAACACATTCATCACTCAGGACCGTAATAAAAAGATCATTTGGTGTTTGGAAAGCAAGATGGCCTTTTATGAAAGATATTCCATGCAATTACAATTTTGTTTGTCAACGGCAACTTGTTTGTGCTACTATGGCGATCCACAATTTCATTAGACGAACTAATTTAAGGGATATTGAATTTGACTCTTATAATAAACATATTGAGTATGTCCTTGTTTGACGAGGAAGCAGTGGTAGGGAAAGACTGACATAGGCATCCGATTCGTAATGATGATTATGAGATGGATTCAAGAAGATATGAGATTTTAATGTCAATTTCTGAAGGAAATAATTATTAAAATATAATAAATTTATTTTTGTGTAATATTTATTTCATTACTATTATTATCTACAAATAATAGGGTTATGTTAATTTGGTGTTGGAATGATCTCTTAATATGTAATTAATAGCAAAAAGTCTAGATAAATTCAATTTACGACTAACAAGAGTAAAAAAGACATTTACACAGCAAAAAGCTACTTCACAGCTTATTTAACAAACACTACTCAGCAACTTAAATCCATAATCCAACAGTTACACCAAACAGATTAACAGCTTCTAATTAAAGTCATAGTCTATAATCTGTTTTAATAGCTATACCAAATAGCCACAATGTGATTGGATTTATGGATTTGAAATGAAAAATTTTCCACTAATGATCAATGGAGAATAATTCGAATTTGGAACATGTGTCAAAGATCAATGAATTAATTATTGTCATTAAAATTTGCGGGAACATAGTGAAAGTTCAAGGGTGACAAAAAGTAAAATTACATACCTGATTTACAGTCCTTCCTAATTCTGTATATACATGTTCATCACCATATCAAGAACAATAATCTTCTTCATAAGCTTCTGCAGCAAAAATCTCATAATCCAATTCGTTTATCAGCTGATCGCTTACATGTTTAGCCCACATATATCATTTCAAGAATCACACTCGAATCTAGGCTAACGTCTCTTCTTTAAACACCTTTGCCTATGTATAGAAACCAAGACAACAGAGCTCATTTGGGATTCCTCTTGTGATGTTGGATCTTCAATATATATAATGTCTACCCACCTACAAAAAAATGAAGCAGAAAATATTGATGTAACAAAATTAAATTATGAAAAAAAACAATTGTTAAAGTAACAACACAATAGCCGTTAGCCAAAATCTATTTTTACTGTCGATAAAACGAAATGAAACGAAAGAAACAAAAATTTACCAAAGGAATATGATGCCCAAACATACAAACAAATGGCCTTAACAACTAACATCTTAAAATCAAACAAAAACATAAAACATAGATAGACAAAAGGTAGAAAACTTTCTTAAGAGTTACAAGGTGAATTGATTATATGTGCTATAGAAGAAGTAAGAAGTGTTAGAGATGGCAAGACTTCTGATTTCAACCCATCCAGTCAAAGCAAGACCTTAAGGCTTGACCTCACATGGTTGTAAATGAACCAAGTATATCTGAATTTCAAGCTTTGGTAACGTATCAATCAAGCGAGTGAGCAAGCTTTACTTAAGCCAATCTTAATCCAAGCTCCAATATATTGATTTTACATGTTGTTTTCAGATATTCAATAGCAAATTTTTTATTTTATTTTTGATCGGTGAAAGTTAATTGTTAATAGCTAGATTAGCGCTTGGTGAGAGTTGAACTCCCAACATCTCCCTTGCGAAGTGTTTCCTCTATGATACTAGACCATGTGTGGATGCTCATTAGCTTACTATATTGAGAACAATATAATTAATGGTTTTTATGCACATAAATAAGGGAGGGAAAAAATGAGTATTTGGTTATAAGTCACCACATAAACATGAAATCTAATTATTGAATTTACAGATTTATTATCATGTAATCTATTATATAAATTGTAATTGTTGGATCAACTATGTAATGTATTCCAGCCTTGTTAAACAAAGAGAGCATGTGTATGAAGTCTGCTTGTGTGAGCTTAGAGGACCTCTTCTCTTCAAAAGCTCCTTGCTTTAATACATCCATAATCTTATGCTTAAATTCAGAGCCTTTCGTGTCCCCATCCTCAACTTCCATCTCCTCATCATCTCTTTCATCATCGATCTCTACACTCAGGTCTTTACCAGTGTTCCCTAAAGCGGATACATCCATTGCTGTCATTGTATCCTCTGATGCTCCATTCTGTGACATTAATAATGTCACTTGCTATCATCCATTGCTATCATTCGTTATCATTGCTATCATTTGCTATCATCACATCCATTGCTATCATTCGTAAGGGTATCAACATTTTCTGGTAACATAGCTCCCTATCACTCATGATTTTCGTTGTCATTTCAATCATCGTTAATCATTACACATATATCTCTTTCTTCTAATGCTATTGCTGATCCCCTCCATCATCGACTTTGACATTAATAATGTCACTTTACATTATAGAATACTAATAAAAATTTACTTTATCTAGACCCATCAAAAACATTGTGAGAAGAAAATGTAACTCATGAAGAAAATGTAACTAAGCGTATAAAGAATTATAGGTAAATCTAAAAGGGAGTTATTTATGGTATGCATATTTAAAAAATGTGAATATCATATGCTCATTTCATGATCTCAGATTTGAAACCTCTTAGGTGAAAACAATGATTTCATAGGATCAGTCTATACGAGACTTTTACCTTAGCGTTAAATGGCACCCCACCCCTCGGGCGGCTAGTAGACAGTGAAATTAGTCCCCAAAATTAATTAATCCAATGAGCCGAATATCGAGTTATCCAAACAAATATATATTCTATTATATCATAATATACATAACGTAATTATGACATTTTGTAACAAACATCACCCCAAGTCATAACTCTACTCACTAAAATTATCCGTAATATTTATATTAAACTTGAAACATTATTTTAATTTAAAGGTGCACATCTTATATTCGTATGTCACAAACTAAGCTAACACATATCACAAACACTCAACTTTCATCAAAATAAATAAAATAAAATTATCATGAAATGTATCAAACATGTAGACATATAAGAAAATTGTGTCAAAGAACAAATTCATCATTAATTCTTTTCATTTAGATTCAGTGATATCAATTATTTATGTCGATAATCTCCATCATCATTTTCATTATCATTATCGATTGTTATTGTTAGTCGATCGCCTTCATCATATGCAATGTTTCATATTTTGGTAACAAAGTGAAATATTAAACTAATATGTATTAACATATGAGATGGTAATCATAATGTCGCGACCCAAACCCGTATAGGTTTAGCGTCGTAACCGGGCAGTAATCCTTGAATTACCAAAGGCCTCTTAACAGAAAGACATATAATAAGGGGCTTGTCACGACCCAAACCCGGCCCTATGGGTTTAGCACCGTAACCGGCCAGTAATCCGAGATAACCGAAGGCCTGCTTAACAGTAGTACAGTAAACAGAGTTCAGGGCCTGGCGGAAGCCAATACAGTAAATAAATAATGTCCATTGAGCTGTGACAGTTTGTATGCCAAAAAGATTTTTCATGCATTCACACGTTCAGAACAGTATAGTCTATACAAAATTTACAATCACACAGTACAGGGACCTAATCCCTTGATAACAGTACAGTTAGTAGTTGACAGTCTATACAGTAATCCAAAACAGTACGGAGACAGACGGGGGAAAAACAAAACACCCCAAAGCCATAGCATGGCAACTCGGAACCTCGCAGTGAGGCACATAGGCTGGCTTGACAAAACTGGAGTCTAACCCACGCTCCTAGCTCCGATCTGGTGGCTGAGCACCTACATATATATATAAACAGTGAGCTAAAGCCCAGTGAATAACATAATGCGTAAAGAGGTTAAGAATGAAATGTCCTTACAATAATGAAAACAGTTCATTTAACAATATTTCAGTCTTTCAGTCAGAACAGTTATTCAGTCATATGTGGTACATCCATTAGCATAGCAGTAAACAGTAGGTCTTAAAGACCGAACAGTAATGATGGCCATCAATCAGTAAACAGTAGTGGTTCCACGAGGGAACCAACAGAGATCTCTGTAACAGTAATAGTAAACAGTAGGTGCTAAGGATGCCACAGTACAGTTCAGAAATAAAGGACATACATTCATTCAGTAATCAATATCAGTTCAGTAAACAGTTCAGTTCAGTATTCAAAAGATAATCATTTTGAACATATCTTTACACAATTGTTACTCACAGAGTTTGGGCTACAGTATGCTAGAGCGTGTCTCCCCAGTCGCCAACCCTACACAGTTCACAGGTTGAACACACACTAAGCTACACAGTTGGGAAATATCATAACTTAATCCCTAATTTGCCTTGGTGTGTTCTACATCTATATCCTCATTAAGATGCCTTAAACTAGGCCTAAGAATGCCTAGAATGGGATGAGGATGCAAAAATACACTTAGAAAACATTTTGCAAAGTTTACTGAAAATAGGAGCCTCGTTCAAGCGAGCCTTCCTTCGCTCGAGCGAGCTTTCAAAATCAAAGGCTTCGCTCGAGCGAGAAATCCTTCGCTCGAGCGGTCTGTCGAAACAGTAAAAATACTGGATGCTGTGATTTTACGCGCGATGGTCGCTCGATGCTCGCTCGAGCGGAGCCCTGGACAAAGGTGCTCGCTCGAGTGAGGAATACTTCGCTCGAGCGAGGAATACTTCGCTCGAGCGAGGAAGCCAAATCTGGAATTTCCAGATTTGCCTGCCAAGCTCAAACCAAGCATTCTACCACTCTAAACTCGACCTCTTGGGCCCAAATTCTGGAAAACATATCTAAATTCATTGTATAACAAGTTTCAAAGCTCAATTTATGAACTCAAGCCCCAAAGGTGAGTCAATTAAAACCATTTTTCAAACCCATTTTTCATAAACATGGAGAAATGCAAACACGCATGAAATCCAACCATTTTAAAGCTCCAGTGCTTGTTCGAATGAACTCATTTCTTCAAGAACATGGTGAAATCATGGACTCAAGCCTAATTATGAACATGCATGTGCAATTTGTCATGAACTCAACTCCAAATTCATCAATTCAAACATGCATGCATGATTTCTAGTATAATTCACCATGTATGAGCTACAACATGACTTAATTCTAAAATGAAGCATGAATCATGCAAGAATTAGCCCTATGACAACAACAAGAAGATGAATGTCCTACCTTAGTCTTGTATTCAAGGTTTAAGAGCTCAATTTTGCCAATTTACACTTCAATTCCTCAAGGTTCAAGCTAATTCCCCAAGTTCCAAGCAAATCCACAAAATGAACTCAGTTCTCTCCTATTTCCTCTCTTGGTCGGCTAGTATAAGGAAAAGGGCTGAGGAAATGGTTTTTGATCAAGCATATACAAGTCTCTAAGTGTGTGAGGTAGTGGCCCACTTAGTGGCAAGTTTGGTAAATAAGTCCAAGTTAGCGATTTATCACTATTTAATCTAATTTAATCATTCCTAATCACATTAAATATACTATTAAATCACATAAATTCCACTGATCATGAAACACTAAACAATTTTCAGTTCGGCCGCCGATAAGGCCTTCAATTTGCAATTTAAACATAAACATACCAACAGAAAATCAAATAATCGAACAGATAAAAATGCAATACAATAGATATGCTTAGTCGATTTAGTTTCAGTTTTCAATCAGTCCGTTCAGTACTTCAGTTAGTTCAATTATCTGTCATAAGCAGTCCAGTTTTAGCAATAATCAGTAAGTAATTCAGTAATTTATCGGTAAACGGTATGGGGGTTGTTACAGTGCTGCAGAAGCAAATATAGAAAATATACATTGTCCATAGAGCTGTGTTAACGTATATGAGATAGAACACTTCAAACAACTTATATATATATATATATATATATATGTGACGTCATAATTACATTAGTCTTATGTTACCCAATTACACAGACAATGCCAAAAGGGAACTTAGCCCGATATATAAATAAACAAAACAAAGCAAAAACATCCATAGCTAGGTTACAAACTAAACATTTCAAAAGGGAATCTCCCTATGAGGCACAGTGGCTGGCTGACCCAAAACTCCAGACAACAGCTTAGGCCTGGTCACGTGTCTGCTCACTTACATACATAATATAAATAGTGAACGGAAGCCTAGTGAATAATAACAGAGTAAAGGGTTTAAATGAATGATGTCCATAATAGGTACAGAAATCAGAGTTCATATTAGAAACAGATTATGTTCATGTTCTTGTTCAATCTATAAACAAAAATCAGAGTTCATGCTTCGTTCTACATGGTACATCCATTAGCGTTAACTTGCTTGTTAGTCCCATAGAGAACCTCCGGTACTAGGAACTTGTAACATACTTGGGCCATGTATTGTTACCCCCGGGCGAGGGCCATGAGACCACGGTATTATTACCCCTGGGCAAGGGCCTTGCTTATAAACCACTGTATTGTTACCCCCGGGCAAGGGCCTTGCGCTAAGGATGCCATGAATATTTGTCAGAAATTGAACAATCATTCATTAGGCAAAATATAACATTTCATAAAACATAACATTTATTGTCATATCATATCGTATAAGAAATTACTTAGACGTAAACATAGCTTTATAAAGTTATTACTCACAGATGGGTCCACTTGCAGAACAGACAAATCAGATAACTTATGGCGTGTGACCTACACACACATAGCAGAAACATATAATGAAACACACACTCAGTTGGTACTTAACTTTTTTCGTTTTATTTTTAGTGTGTTTCTAAGTCTTAACCTCTTATTGAGTTTTAATCATGGCCTAGGAATGCCTAGGATGCAATGTAGATGTTAAAATGCACTTTGGAACCCTTAACAAAACTTGCTGAAAACAGGGGTCCTGCTCGAGCGCAACTTCCTTCGCTCGAGCGGACATGCAAACATGTGAGGGGACGTTTGAGCGCAACTTCCCTTGCTCGAGCGGTCTGTGAACTCTGAAAAAATGCTGGTTGTATGAATTTTTCGCTTGATGGCCGCTTGATGGTCGCTCGAGCATGAGACTCAGGTCTTCACTTGGGCGCAACTCTTGCCACTTGAGCAGTCTGCAAAAACATGAAACTTCTAGGAGCTCGCATTTCTCGCTCGAGCGGACTTCAGGTCGCTCGAGCGAAAGTGTAAGATCACAGAGTGGTCGCTCGAGCGCAGCTTCTGCCGCTTGAGCGGAAGTGTAGAATCTGGAATTTCCATATTGCACTCCCAAGCTCCAAACTTGAATTACGCACTTCAAAACTCATCTTTTTGGGCCAAAACTCCAGAAAACATTTCAAAACTTGTAAAATACCATGGTTTGAGGATCATTTCATTAAATCAAGGCCCAAAGGTATGCCACTTGATCAAAACTCCAACTTGAAATTGTGAAAACATATCATTACATATCATGCCTGTAAAAACGCAAGTTCAAAGCTTTCAAAACATGATCAAATGAAGTGTCTAACTCAAAAACATTTTGAATTCTTTTATTAAGGCCAAAATGAGGGCAAGGGAAAATTATTTGAAAACAACTTCAAATTGTGATGAAATGAGTATGTATGCATTATATGGTTCAATTCTCTTCAATTCTAACTCGATTCTTGTATCAACCTACTTAATTCTTTAGAGCTCATGTCCTACACAATACAATTGTACAATTTAAGGATTGAATTCTTACCTAGGCTTGTCAATGATGCTCTAGATGATCAAATGATAGAGGTTTTAAGCCAAATTCTCAAGTTCTCTAGCAATCCTCACAATTTGAGCTCAAACTTCACCTCTCTCTCTCTCTCACGTTTTGGTGCTCAAGCTAGAGAAAATGGGAGTACAAAAGTGTATAAGAGGTATTGAGGTGGCCTTATATAGGCTTGATTAAGAAATTCATTAATTTGGGCTTAATTGAGCATTAATTATTCTAATTTAATCGTTCTAAACCAAATTTTAATTAAACCCACCATAAAATTCTAAAAATTCCAACTAACACAAGAACCAAGTCAATTTTATGATCGGATGCCGATAAGGTCTTCAATTTACGGAATAGAACAAAATCAGAGACAGATATTTCTACACAGAACAGATAGAAACTCATATAACACGTAACACACGTAATGAATGCAAAATTTCACTTTAATTACTTATTAAGCATTCTTAATCATGAATTTCATGTTAATCAGAGGTCGGGATTGTCACACATAATATGATCTTTTTTAAAACAATGGTACAATGATCACATTTACATATCATGTTTTGTTTATTGTTTCATGTGTTAAAATTTCATTGGTTTAATGAGTCACGTATATGAGTTAGACAAAACATGATAAATAAAATATTTTTAAATAATAGTATAATGACTTTAATTGTAGATAATGTTTTATTTACCTTATCATATTACAAAATTTCATTAGTTCAATGAGTTACCTAACCATATTTATATATAATCTTTTATTTACCTTCTCATGTTATAAAATTTTATTAGTTGAATGAGTTACATGGCTCATATAAGTTATCAAAATAGTATAATATGTCCTTCCATTACATGAGAGTCAATAGTACAAGAGGGATAACACATACGATTATACATTCACAAGCTCTACTCTGAATCTATAGCATGTGGGACCAATAAGAACATGAAATAAGAGATAAACAAGAATAGATGCCCTATAGGCTTACATCGTTTCAAGATCATGCTTGGGTACAACAAAAGTAGATTTAAGTCCAATATATGTAAAGTCTTTGGCTTGAATCAAAATAATAAAACAATACACAAAAGAAAAGCCTTCAGCTCCAATTCCTCCCAAGCTATTGCCTTGGCGGAGGCATATCATCAACACTTGAAAATGTTTTTCCCACATAGGGTAAGACAAAACCCAATAAAGATAATCCAACACAATTTATGAATCTTAACAAGTATATAAGGTTTGATGCATATGCAATGCTCGTGACAAAACCTTTTTATCATTCTTTTCCAAACCATGCAATGCCAAGCATTATATCTCATTTCAGAAACCATTTCCATTTCATTTAGAAAACCAAACTGTGAATACAACCATCTCTAGGTATGTGTCTGTAAGTAAGCTATACAAGCTCTACCAATTTGTCATTTTTACTGGTATTAACCAAAAGACTCGACACCTATTCGTACGGTTTTCTGGTCTTTTACCAAGAACACTCTGGCCAACTTAACATTGTAACCATACCCCCTACCCAGATTCACCAAGTATTCACCTCATTTCTCAACATAATTAACATTTTGCAATGTGTTCAAAATGCAATAGATGCTCAATGCCATGGACGAGAAAATAGTTTCAATTTACCTAATTCTTATGCAAGTTCTACAACAATCATTGCTATCTTCCACCAATAACTCAAAACAGATATCTCTAAACAGATAATTAAATTTCATAAAGATATATCTTTCAAATTCTAAGATATGAGTGGTAATGCATACCCAATTCCACCACCATCATCATCAACAATCCAATTCCGTGTTTCCAATATCAATTCCAATTATCATTTCCAAATTTCATTTCAAAATCAACATTTGACATTCTAGGGCAAAATCCCCCTTTTATCAAATCAAGTTCAAATATCAAAATCATCATTTTATCATATCCAAAGCTCTTTTCCATCTCCACAACCCTTTTAGAGAATCTATTTGGAAGACCCATCTTTTAGATTTCAAAAACCAAAGCCCATTTTTGTTCAAAACCTCAAAATCTCAATGTCGTTGAGGATAAGAGCAAATACACAAGTAAAAAGCCATAAGAAGGTGTAGAAAATCCCTACATCAAGTTTAGAAGATCAAAGGAGAAGTAGAGAAACTTCAAATATGCCAAAACTCAACTTATTCGGATCAAATGAGAGCTCTTGGAGTGCTCTATCTTTTTATCAAAGAGAGTAGGGTAGAGAGGTCCTTAGATCTAGGTGTATTTGTAGAGAGAAGTTGGGTTTCAGAGAGAGAGGGAGCCGATCTAGGGTTTTGAGAGGAAAAGATATGAAAAAGTTATGTAAAAAGGTGTTTCTACGAACTGAAATATGCGCAGCTCGCTTGAGCGAGGAAAGTCTCGTTCGAGCGTAGAATGCACCATTCCAGTATTTCGTAGGCTTGCAAAATACTGAGAGTTGACAAAACTTGCTCGAGCAAATGAAGTCTCGTTCGAGCGAAGAGGCAAAATTATGGGTAACAACAATATGGACTAACAAGCTACCAACTTGTCCTAAACGCAACAAATACATCCCAAAAGTCAAACTCAAAGAGGAATAAGGAAAAACAAGACACAAATAATCAAGTGAGACAATGAAACCCGGATCCAAGATATCAATAGGTCGGCTCTAAACCATAATCGCTATATTAATAATTTGATATTTACACTTTTAAATCTAATTTTAATTTGATCATTCTTTTTAAATTTTTGTTAATATTTTTTACATGTATAATTTAGAAAATTGACAACTGTTTCAAATTTATTAATTTTAACCTTCAATTTAGACAAAAAAACCAAATTAAAACCTTAAAAAATTGACAAGTAGCTTAAAATTGTTAATTTTAACTGTCACTGTATACAAAATGATCAGATTGAAAAGTATATAGACTAAATTATTCAAATAAAACTATAGTAACTAAAGAAAAAATTGAGTCAAACGATAGGAATGAAAAGTGTAATTAATCCAATTCCCAAATGAGCCCTAAAATAATGGAGAGTTTTTTTTTTCATGAAATGAGAGACTATTGTTATTTTTTATTATGTATGGATTTCAAAATGAAAACATGCACAAAAAATTTAAAATGGTGATTTGGTCATATCCAAAACAGAACCTAATGGAATATTAAAAAAAAATATGGATTAAATGAACATTTAAAAATAGGATTTTTTGAAAAATGACTTAGCTTCTTTAAAATAAATGTGATCCAAACATGTGGTTATTAATGTTTAATCTTCTTTTGTAGCACTATGTATTTCCTATTGTAATAGAATTATATTTGACTATTTAATTATCTAGATTATGAGTAAATAATATTGGTAATTCTTATATTATGAAAAGGCATACGAAAAAAGAGAAGGTGATATGATATAAATAAGCTAATAAACTCATAAGCTGCTTATTTAGGTGGGTACCCAAACCCTTAATCATCTCAGTGATGGCATTATCAATTGAACTAATTTGAACAATAAATAAATAAATAAAACGAAACAAAATATTAACCTAAATTGATACAAAAATTAAAATTATAAATCAAAACATCTAATTAAAATTATAAGCCTCAAGTTATACAAGGTGCAAAATATAAGAATTACCGATATAATTTACTTATAAATTTTTCAGTTTAACATTATCGAAACAAAACATATTATACTGATTTTATAAAAATTGAGTTTTTATTTTTATTTTTCATATATATTTTTTATTTTTAGCGAATTTTGTTAATATTTTAATATTTTTTACTTTTTAAATACACCAAATCTATATAAACTTTTAAAAAAATATTTTTAAAAAATTAGTAAATATCAAAAATACAAAAACTACAAATTTTCGCATTTTTAAGCCTTTATTAATTTTTAATATATTTGTTCACAAATATTTTATGCATCTAGATACATTTAAAAAAATAAAAATTTTACTTAAAATATTAAAAAATTATTAAAAATATAAAAAATAAAACACCCATAAAATCAATCAAAACCATACAAGATTAGTATTTTATTTATTTATTTATTTATCTGTTCAAATAATACAAGTTGTTTGTTTGAAATGATCTAAGTAATTATAATTTTTTAATTTTTTATAAAAAGATCTTCAGAAAATATAGAAGTTATGTGATTTAAAAAAGATTAAAAAAATAAAAAGTGTGGTATAGTAGATTATGCCAAACAAGCTAATGACTGTTACAGACATAAAATTAGGTTCACTAAAAAATAAAATAAATTAAAATAATTAATAAAATAAAATATCACATATAATTTATAATTACTTTTAATTTTTTTTCTTCTTACAATCATCAAATCAATTATAAAAAAAATAATCAATTTTTTAAATACAACTATTTTTATATTAACCAAATTAAAATAACTAAAAAATAATCTAACTTTGCAAACAATGCCAGGGTCTCCGATTTCACCTACCAACACTTCTACTCTCTCTACTATGCTCTGAAGAAGAAGGAAGTGCTGCAATGTCTGCAATATTCCGATGGAGAACAAAGCTGAGGCACATAACTCCTACAATCACTTGTCTCTCTTCATCATCACCAACCTCATCTTCATCCTCTCACTATCACTCCTCTCTCAACCCAACACCACTCCTCTCTCTCCATCGCCACCGCCAACGCCAACCTCCTCTAGGGTTAGGGTTAGGGTTTCAGGAGCGACACAAATGGGACGGAAGCTCCGACGATTTCGACCAAATTCGCGCTCAAGTCAACTGCCCTCGCTGTTCCAAGCTCATGGCCGTCCTTTTCTCGACCCGTCCCTTGTCGATCACCGGAGGCGAGACCGGTGTGTTTCAAGCCCTCAATCTCTGCCCTAATTGCAGGACTGCGTTCTATTTCAGGCCCTTCAAGTTGGTTCCATTGCAGGGAAGTTTCATTGAGATTGGGAGAGTTAAAGGGAGGGATGAGGAGGGGAGTGTTGGAAAAGATGATGACGAAAATGGGAGAGCTGGGGCTAGGATTTGGGAAAGGTTGAGATCCTATGGCGGAGACGGGGCGGAGAGTATGAGCGGGGTCGAGGTGAAAATGCCGGTGGGGCAAACGGTTGAGGTAAAAACAGGGGGTAGTGGGGACGGGGATGGGTGCGGCGGGGCGAATTTGGGAAAAGAGTTGCCGACACCGAAGGAGATATGTAGGCGGCTTGATGAGTTTGTTATTGGGCAAGAAAAAGCGAAAAAGGTCCCAAAAAAATGAACTTTTTATTTTTATTTTTGTTTTTATGATTTTCGGTTGAGTTTGCATTCATGGATGAAATAGATGTTCATGAGAAGGGAATTAAGAATGGCTCACTTCTTTAATTTCATAATGAATATTGAATACTTCGATTCTTCAATATGTAAGTTCCTAATGGAATTTTTGTTCATAGAATTGGATCGGAAATAATAGCTGTAGATGAAATTTGTGATTTTATCAATAGGGACAATGCATACTGACTTACTTTGAGTGGTTACTGAATTTACCAATGAAACATTAGGAATTATGAGAATGGAATTAAGAATAGTTCATTTTTTAAATTTCACAATGAATCCCGAACACTTTGATTCATCAATTTGCAAGTTCCTTGCTAATGCCATTTTTGTTGACATAGAATGTTGTCGGAAATAGTAGTTGCAGATGGAAATTGTGAAGTTTTCAATAGAGGCAATACAAAGTTATTTACTTGAAGAATTGCATGGTATTGTGGCTTGGGATTGAAAGGATTTGTTCCATGTGACAGGTGCTCTCTGTGGCTGTCTACAATCACTACAAAAGGATATACCATGCTTCCTCATGTAAAGAGTGAGTTATAGTGACATTCTCATTTTGGAGCATACTTTGTTTTTATAATACAGATGTACGATATGACATTTTGCATGATAAAATGATTCATATGGCAGATGTGCTTCAAATCCTCAGTAGGCATTTGGAGGAAAATCAAATATAAACCTTGTTGCTTGGGGATTCAGTAAATATTGTCTTGAAGGTTCTTTAGGATGAAAAGGAACTGTAGGATTATTATCTTAAAGGTGCTATAGGATTGAACAAATAACAATGACATCACTTGGAGTACCATATGGTCATTGACCTGTCTAATTACAGCTAAACTCCCTATCTGTTTGCCTGTCAAGAAATCAACCCTACTAGTTTAGAAATGTTAAAAGTTCGTGTTGGTTTTGTTCTTCCTTCTTTTCGTGTGAAGTACTAAATAAATAAAAGAGTAGACATCCAGTTGGTCAATGGCAGTTTTTGACTAACTATATTTTCTCTCTGCTATATCTTAGAGATAATTAGAGTATATTTAATATCTAGTTGCAACTTAATGATCTAACTCTAAATTAAAATCTCATAAACCTTGGCATGCTAAGCTGGAATTTGGACCTAAAAGATATTTTTGTAGCCATGGAAAACTAGCATGTAGCCTGCATCAACGTTGCTTTTCCCTTTTTAAGTGAAATATGGAAAAGTTTAAAAGTATATGAGACTTAATAAAGAACGTTATTCTAAATGAGATTATTTTCCCTCTCTACTTTATCTTCCCTGTTTGCTGACTTCTTAGCCAACATGGAAGCCAACTAACAAGAGCACTTGGTTGTTGCTGAAGACCCTTCGGAACAAGATCAAGGGGCTGCTGATTGCAGACATGATAGGCACCTCTTGTGCCATGGCTGAAGGCCCTCTTTTTGTCATTTCCTTGGTTTTTGCTTTTGTTTTCATCTGTACCGAGAGAGAGAGAGAGAGAGAGAGAGAGAGAGAGAGAGAGAGAGAGAGAGAGAGAGAACCAATGTTCTAAATATCCTCGTTAAACTAAACCCATTCATCAATATTTGTTGTAAAGTATTGGATACTTTGTGCTTGATCTTTCATCCAGCACTCTGAAATTTTTGAAAAGTCTCATCAGTCATAATTTATTCAACTATGTTCAATGGTGCATGATGTTATAAGCTCTGTTATCAGAATCTTACGATTCGCGATTCGATTAACAATTTTTGCAAAATCGATACAAATCTATGGGTGAATATATTTTGAAAGTGAATGTCTAGTGAGTCGCACAATTCATAATCGATTCATGATTCGATTCACTCTTTACAATTCATGCAATTCTTAAAATCATTGTGTTCGACATATTTTTGACTCGTTTTTTCTCCATCTTTTTAGTGAAAATGACATAATACAACTTGTAATAGTGTTTAATACCAAAATAATCAATATATATACATGATTTGTTGTTATTTTAGTGATCATGGAGGTTTTAATAGGATCCAATTATCAGACCTGACATGTTTTTAACCTTTCTTGTCATTTTTTTTTCCTTAAAAATATCATAATATATCTTCTAAAGATGTTTAAGATTAAAGTAACTTACACCATGAATTATCTATTGCTCTTTTATTAAATTAAATATAGTTGAATATTACATGGGTAAGGTAAATTATATTTTTTATAATATTTTAGGCTTTAAAATAAATATCTTAAATAATTATTTCTTATTGTTTGGTCATTGTGCTTGGAAAAGTATGTATTCATATTGTCCAAATATCAATATTGTTGTTAAATTATTATTACTTTGGAAATTGAGAGTTGTCTTTGTTTACTGTCTTTATTAAGAATGGTAGATAAGAAATATCTAAAAAGGTGAAGGTAAGATGGTGATTTTACATAGGAACCTTTGTTAACTTCTTACCTATTAAACTACGTGATCATCATTCAAAATAATATTTTCATCGATTTAAGTCTAAATATTTTATATTCATAAGATATATTTAACATCTAAGTGCTTAGTTATATTTTCTAAGTAATTTAGAAAGAGTGACCGAACGTTTACGATTCACAATTCAATTCGATTTACGATTCGGTACGAGGCCATTTCGATTCACGATTTGAATCCCGATTTGACAACTATGATTATAAGAGACAAAATTGAAAATGCAGAGTAAATATACTTGATACTATTTTCGAATTGAGAACAACTGATATATATTAAAAAAATAAAAATAAAAAAAAAAGAAAAGAAAAGAAAAGGAAAGAGTAATTTCACAAATGTGTCCCTGCATGTTTGTTTTGTGGTTCATTCATACTCATAGAGTTCATTTCTATTCCCTCGCTAATGTTAAAGAATTCACAAGTGATTAACATATTTGTTCAATGCCAGGTCAGGTGTAGTGTCAGATAAAGGTGAAGTTGAAGATGATAGCAATTCTGTTGAACTAGAGAAGAGCAATGTGCTACTCATGGGTCCAACTGGCTCAGGTATGATCATTATTTTTTAATTCATACTACTTTTGTTGTTTGTAGTGCAAATTTACTATATTCTTTGCAAAGTAGATTCTAATTTCTCATTACTTATGATATTATGGTGAGACCCAGATTTAGGGAGGACAGCCTGACTCATATAGTTTAACCTTGACTGTGAGGACAGGGAAGACATTACTTGCGAAAACATTAGCTCGCGTTGTGAATGTGCCTTTTGTCATTGCAGATGCAACAACGTTAACTCAGGCAGGTTTGAAATAGTTTACATTATTTACGATACTTACTAGCAAGAAAAATATTGGTCATGATGCAAAATTTACTTGATTGGCCATCTTTTCACATTTTTTATCTTTTGAAGAGATCCTTTCAATGCTGCATTCCTTTCTTTAATATATATATATATCTTCATGTGCTTAACTGTTGTACTGGCTTGATATAGTAAAATTCCCCCCCTTTTTTGGATGGATGGGTGGGGGTTGTGTCACAATGCTTTTTCCCACCTCTTTCAGCTTGAAAGGTGGTGATGAAACAACAAAGGACTAAAATTGGTTCAATATTTTTTATTATATGTAGCAAGAAAGAAATAGACGTATTTTTACAACAAATTTGGGAGTCCTAAAACTTAAAATATCTTTATTCCATGGTTTTCAGTTTTGGTTTGAAGATCTTTTTGACTTTTTGTGAATCTTCTTTTGCTCTTATAAAGGTCATAGGAAAGATCAGTTTTTGTGTTGAGCTTTTTTGATAAAAATTATTTTTGTAAAATGGCACACCCTTTTGGCATTTTTTAAATACAAATTTAGTTATAAAAAATACCCTAAATCCAAAAAAAAAAAAAAAGAGTATTTTTTATTTATTTATTTTGTGGATTTGATAACATGAAAGAGAGTGATCATTAAAATTGAAAATATGTTAAAAGGGGGTTTGAATTTTAAGTTGGACAAATTTGATTTGTCACCAAAAGGTGATTTAAAATTTTAATTTCAACAAAGTTTTCATTAACTAATGTTATTATAAATGAGGCACAAGGGGTTGCAACTTGTATTCAAAAAGGTAATGTACTAAACTTATATCATTTATACAACCACCTTTACTCCAAAGACATACAAAATCCAAAAAAGTGGTTCAAAGATGTATCAACAATATCCAAGAACCAATCATACAGAAAGGACCAAAGTTTTAAAAGGAAACTAAGGCTCACCTTGAGGGGAGGCTAAAGCAAACAGCCTCAAGGCTTTGATTTTTAGGCTTTACTCCTCAAAGGTTTGCACACACAGTCTGAGACATGCGCTTTAGATGCGTCTTGTATGCCTTCTATGCATAAGCATGTGAGGAGTACGTATATGAAGAGTTTGTCTTAGGCTCTTGTTAAACTTAGTCTAGGTGGTTTAAACATAAAAAAGTAAAAAATTAAAAAGAATCCCTTTTGCAACTATATTCATATTCTATAGGAAAAATTAAGTAAATGACCAATTAAGAAAAAACACAAAATTAATGCTCAGTGAGAAGCTCAATCACTAAAGCCAATAATATCAATTTCACTTTCAATAAGGCAAAGCCTCACGTTATGCATTCGCTTTTAAAAACTTTGAAAAGGACAATAATTTATTTTTTCAACTTGAAAATAGGTTACTCCTCATCGAAAGTCATCCTATTATGTTCTCTCCAAGTAATCCACAACAAAGCTAAATGTACCAAAAATCAAGCTGCCTTCCTTTTGCTTTGCATTCTAGCTCCCCTTGTAAAACAACGAAGATCCTTCACCTTCCAATGAAATAAACACGCTAAGCCAAACATGCATGGAATCGAGGACCACAACTCTCTCATTACATTACAAAATGGATCAAGAAGTGATTGATTGATTTTGCTTGTTCATGCAACACCAGTTGACATAAATTTGCCATATTCGAAATAAATTATCAAATATCAATAGTAAGGATCTTTCCATGCAATGTTGTCCATACAAAACGCACTACATTTGAACTAGCCTTGGATCCCTACACCTTTTGCCTTAGAAAAGACCCGGAATCTGATCCACCAAAGCATCCTAAAAATGCTTCACCTTAGATTTTCTTGATTTTGATCTCATCCATTGCATTGTGTCTGTTCCTCACCAGTGTTGGGAATAGCATAAAGATGTTTGAGAAGCTCTGTTAGCTCCCCTACCTCCAAGTCATTTAACTCTTTGCAAAGAGAAATGTTTCCAAAAACTTGACACTTATCAATCTTCATGTAGTCATTTATGGCTGATCCCTTATTTATTGCAATGTTAGCAAAGTGAAATATGTCACTTCTAGCTTCTCCTTTCCGATCTACAATCGAATCTAGAATTGCATAACACCATAGTTGTCAAATTGAGAATCTATGAAGCATTGACACTTCAAAATAAGTGTCGTAGCCATGTCGGACACAGGGACACGTATGGGACACACCACATGGGGTGTTCCTTTATTTAATTAATTTATTTTAAGGGACATGACAGGGACACTTCAGGGATATGCCAATTAGGTCCCCCCCTCCCATTTAGTGCTTTTGATAGATGTTAGATGTTTATTCCTTAGATTTAAATACTTAATATATCATCCATAAAAAAAATATAAATGATCATTGTTAATTTAATAGTGATTTTTTTTTTTTTTCAAATATCGAATTAGTATTAGTTTTTACTAATTTTGATTATTTGTAGATGTAATATTAATCTACATAACAAATAAGACTTTATGAAAAAATATTTTATTGTTGTGTCCTCGCCATGTTTGTGTCCCCGCCATGTTTGTGTCCCCATATTTTGAAATCACTGTGTCCTGTCCTGTGTCCACATCTGTGTCTGGTTCCACCTGTGCTTCTTAGTTGAAAATTGTATAGTGAATCAAAATCTTTTGTAAATCATGAATTGAATAAAAAATCATTAAGAGTCAGTACAAACTATAAAAATTGATGTTAAACCATCATATATATTAAAAGAATGAAATAAATTGATTTTGACACATGTGGTACAATAGTTCTAGTATGAAAACATGATTACACTATCTAATTTGGAAGGCATTGCCTTCATACTTAGAGATGTGGGTCCAACTCTCACCAACAATAAAATTATTAAAAAATCATGATATAATCTCTTTTGTCATGCAAAAATGGATTTAGGAATCCAGTAGAGTATGATAAGAAGAAAGAAAAAGTGGAACCTTTTATTTTAAAACCTAAAACACGTTAAAAGGTTTTACATGCCATGGGATCATGTGCCATTAGATGAAGAATGGTGTGGCAGCATGTTTAGAGCTTTAAGTTATATTAAACAACATGGTATCACACCTGAACAATATTACCTGCCATATACGGGTACCACGGGTCTATATTGTTGGATTTGTTGGATAGTTTGATATACATTGTTGGGCCCATTTCCTAAAAGCTTAAGCTTTTAGGACAATTTGGTGATTTAACATGATATAAAAGCTCAAGTCGAGAGAGGCCTTAGGTTCAAGTAACATGATATAAAAGCTCAAGTCGAGAGGGCCTTAGGTTCAAGTATCTCTGATGGCATTTGGCATTTTATCCTATTTGGTTTGTTCTTCTTTGTTTGATAATTCTCTTTCTGTTTGGTTATTTGTTTGCATCTCCACGTACAAGACGAGGTTGAACTTGAGGAAGGGCTATGAAGCACCGGCACTTTAAAACAAATGCCGTATCCATGTCGGACACATGGACACTTTGGGGACATGCGGACATGGTGGGGACATGTATAGGACACACCACATGGCGTGTCCCCTTATTTAATTAATTTATTTTCAGGAGACACTTAGGTTACACACTAGGGACATGTTAAATTATCTTTTTTCCCATTTTATTTATTGTTTTTGATGAATGTTGTTTATTATTTTTTTCGTAGATTTAAATATTTAATGGATCTTCCATAAAAATAAGTGTTAATTTAAAAGTACTTTTTTAAAAAAATAAATAAGTATAGAATTAGATTTAGTTTTTGTTAATATTGATTGTTTGTGGATGTAATATTAATTTAAATAGCAAATAAAAATATATTAAAGCATGTTGTATTGTTGTGTTCCTGACGTGTCCGTGTCCCTATTTTTTTGAAATTGCCGTGTCCCGTGTCCGCATCCGTATCTGTGTCTGTGCTTCTTAGGTGTTAGATAGCTTGATTTACATTATTAGGCTTATTTCCTAAAAGATTAACAATAGTTTGCAAAAGGCAAAACTAGAACTCTCAAGTAAACGAGTTACCTAAAATTAGAATATTCAAATTGCTATAGATTAATGACCTTTTTAGGGCAAATTACACTTTGCACCTTTCAACTTTTATTTAGATTTCACTATGGTCCTTTATTTTTAACTTCAACACATTAAACCTCAAACTTTCAACTCGATTTCAATCTGGCTGTTCTGTCATCAAAGGTTAATAATTTAGACAGAATGCATCATGTGAGTGGCACATGGCTTATAGAAGAAGGGCCTTGGAGGAAAATTGTTTCATAAGGGAAGAGAGAGAAACTGGAACAGAGACTTCAATTGCTTCAACTGGATTTCAAGCTAGAAGAAATGTTAAGGTTGTTTTGGTGACCCAATTTTGGAACCACTAGATGGTGATTGAAAAATCTTCTCTTCGTGTTTTGAGTAACTCCCTTATCCCAACCCCTCGACCTAATGAGATAACTACCACCAAAAACAAGAAAATTACATAGAATTGTGATAATAAATGGCTTCTTCTTTACAAATTTTAATCATATTCAGTGGGGTGGGCTATGGATTAAGCAGGTGGCTTGGTCAAGAGTAGATAAGGTGGTTTGCAGTTCTCTTGAAAGCTTTATTAGAGGTTTGGGATGGTCAGCTGTAGAGTGAGACACTAGTTTAAGGTGCTCGGTTGCCTCTTATGACATCTAAGAATGCAGAAATTTGGTCAGCTGATTGAAGGTTCTAGTTTATAGATAGACATTTTCTTATTGTTGCTTCTGTAATGCTGTTGGCAACAGTGATATTTTTGGAATTGGAATCAGAAGAACTCGCCATCAAGCTTGTGCTAAAAATTCAGCACAAAGCACTGTCTCTCGCTGAATCCTTAGTTTACTCCCTTTCTCTCTATATGGATAGCTCTGTGTCATCACTGATATGAAACAACAAAAATTCAAAAGCAATAAATAAGGAAAATGATTCTGTCAGTTGCCGTGTAGAGTGACTATAGTCTACGTCCTTAATGGTGTAAAGATATTTGGAGGCAGCTTTTCTTTGCTTTTTTACTTTTTTACTTTTTTATTGTCATTTCTGTCAAGTCACCAGTGCATTCTATGAGTTCTCACTCCTCCTTCGTGATTGGCTGGAACATGCTAGAAAATTAACCAGAACAAAGTTAAATACTCATCGCATTCTTGTCGAAACGGAATGTACAGGGATTTACCGGATGGTATGAAACGGCATTAACAATCATGCCTCATGAAGTAGAAATTATAGAAGGCATGGGAGGCAGTTCCACTGCATCTTATATGGTGTTTGTGGAGTGAGAGGAACAAAAGGTCATTTGAAAATTTAGAGAGTAAGGGACTGTTGGGGGTGGGGGTGGGGGTGGGGGTTATCCTTGTAGATAATTAGGGTTACTTTTTGTTTTTGTATATGAACCTGTGTACAAGGTGCTTCTCGTTGAGGCAATTTCTTTGTTTAATAAAATTCATTACTTACAAAAAAAAAGAAAAAGAAAAAAAAAAAAAAGACACAAACAAACAAAAGGAAAAAAGAGGATTTTTTTAGATTCATTACTAAAGAATTGCAACAACCCTTGAAATTGCTAAAATCTATAATTGAATGTTTGACTTGTATTAGTGGTTATGATTTGTCAAAGTCAGATATTTATCTTCCTAAATGCTACATTTACCTTACATAAAGTCCATTTCTAAAATCTGCCCATTTTTTGGACATCTCTTCCTGGCTTCCTCTTTTTTTTTTGTTTTTTTGTCTCTTGCTCTCTTGTCCTTCATTGATGTGTGTGCTCATGCAAGCTAAAAGCTGGGAACCCTCTTTATTAAACGAGTTTTAGCCTCTCTCTCTCTCTCTCTCTCTTGCGCATGCACATGCATGCAAAAATTTTCTTCTTGTTCCTTTTAAAAAATATAAGCTTAAATAATTAATACAATGGATTTTCCCAGAAACACCTTCTATGGATCATATCTTCGCTACTCTTCCTGCTACGAGGTTGCCTATTTCAATGAGCTTGTAGTTTTCTTTTCTGAACCTCCGGTTTTATTTTCATCTTATTTCAAAGGTGCTTAGAAAGTGACAAATTCAATGAGAATGGACCTCTAACATGTCTTTTCATGTTTATGCATTCAAATCATATTTTAAATTTTTATTTATTTCCATTACTATGATTCTGTCTTCTTGGATTTTGCTACATTGCTGAATGTTTATTGCAGATAGTTGTCCTAAATGTCTGTCAATGTAGACCAGTATGAACTTTTCCTTTGCTTGATTGAATGGCACTGACACTCTCAAGTCTCTTTGTTTCTCTTTTTTCAGGCTGGTTACGTTGGAGAAGATGTAGAATCAATATTGTACAAATTACTTGTGGTATGGTCATTTTTTTTCATTATTTTTATGTGTGGATCAATATGCTTGTCTATTTTTAGTCTTCAGGAACTTTAAATTGTTTGAATTTCTCTGAACTGAAGCTGCTTCTCTGAATATTTCACATGAACAAGATTTACATTTACTGACCAAAAAACAAATGTGGCTTGAATATAGAACTGTAATGGCCTAAAATATTGTTTCAAATGTCTTTGATCCTGAAGGGCAATTATTTTGTAGTGCTGGATTATGGATGCACTAAGCATTTGTGTTCTGAATAGTAATTTTATACAAACATAGAAATTTGTGTTCCACCTCCCCTCACTCTAGCCGCTCATAGTATGATATGACCTAAATATAATCGTCATCATTATCATAAAATTTTCATATGGCTAAATTAAGTTATAAAAAACAATTGTTTAGTACGTTGTAGGGGAAGAGATACCGGTGAGAAGACGATTGAGGACAATCTTTCTTCCATGGGGATTACTGTGAGGCAGTTGTTACAGGTTATTAAATTTAATTTCTCAATCGAGGTGGGAGAAAATAAAGATATGATCCATTAAACAAACCCCTTCATTTTAAGAGTTTATCCTATTAGGGAAAGCAAATAAAAGAGACATTCTAGTCTCAAAATAAGGTATGTAGGCTAGTTTCTGTAAGGTATAGCCAATGAGAAATGAAAATCAAATTGGAGTTGTATTTCATTGGTTGTCATAATTGCTTGCAACTTATATTCCTAAACAGTAGGAGCTATTGTTGCTATGCTGTGTAGTAAATATATGATTGTTAGAGAAATTTATCTTTGGTAAAGACATTATGCTAAAATCTTGGGGTGGTAGGTATTATAATTTGAAGGAGTCATTACTTATCCAAAAATAAAAATGAAAAGGATTTCGTACATAGATAAGAATGATTAATGAATGCTTGCTAAATTTTGAGGAGGGATGACTTGTTTTTTAATTAACCCTTTCAAAAAACATAATCAAACGTAAGATGCGATGAATGTTGAAAGAAGTTGTGTTCATGGAAGATAGTGTGTGATGGATTCTTAACTGATTTTAATATGTAGACTTTATATTTGCAATTGCATGCCTGTATGGAATTTTAGGAACTTGTTTGCTAGTTCAGTTCTTCCTGATCATAAATAATGTATTAATGTTAACCGATTTTAGTGATTGCGTGGCTTACTGGTCACGCATAATGCCATTGTGTTACTCTTCCAACAAAAACTATTTGACATTTTGGTAGTCAGAGCTCTATCTTGCGCACACAATTATTTGTCTTTTCATCACTTGCTGAAAATATAATTTTTATTGTATAATTAATTGTTTAGAGCTTTATTCTGCATCTGTTGTATGTGTGCTCAGTGTATGTAAATATTTTATGATTCTTCTCATTGGCCTTTAGGTTGCTGAGTTCAATGTGGAAGCAGCTCAACAAGGGATTGTGTACATTGATGAAGTTGATAAGATAACTAAGAAGGTCCTGCAACTATTTCAGTTTATGGATTGAGTACTCAAATTTGTCAAGATCCAATTTACAATTATGCTAGTTCAAAATTTTGCACAGGCTGAGAGCTTAAACATAGGCAGAGATGTATCTGGAGAGGGTGTTCAACAGGCATTGCTGAAAATGCTGGAAGGAACTGTGAGTGCATTGTGGATGTCTTTGTAATCTTCTGATAAAGTTTTTGAGGAGTCATGCTGTTTGCTTTACTTTGAGTTTATATTTTCTTGATTATATACTTATTTTAATAAATAAAAAGATTATACTATGATGACCTGATTACATGCCTATTTCTACATAGATCAAACATTGTGTTTTAAAGCTTTAGTCATCACCCTTACAATAGTTATCTTAGACTAAATGTTCTTCTTGATCAGATTGTGAACGTTCCTGACAACAGAGCTCGAAAACATCCTCGTGGTGATAGCATTCAGGTAAACTAAACCTATAACTTGCCTCTCCTTTTCTTTTGTTTATTTCTAACTTTGCAAGCTTCTTTATCTTGTGTGGACAAATATTTGAATTTGTGTTGTTTTATATTATATTCTCACTGATAATCTATTGTCTGCGGTTTCATCTGTTATTAAATTCAAATCATTTCCTCAATTTTATGCGTTAGTTGCATTATTATAGTTTTTATCATTTTTAGAGGACTTTTTGTTTGTTATTTATTTTATATTTTAAAAAAGAAATAAAGCTTTCATTAAAAAATCAAGGGAATGCAACCCATGTATAACACAAATAAAATAAAAAAAAAGGAAAATTAAAAAAGGCTATACAAGCCCCCTAGATGTTGTACAAATGCAAAAAGATATATCCATCTATACAAAGGACTTGTAAAAAGTTTTTTCCAAACAAAAAGAGGTCTCTTCAATCTTTCCAAAGATCTCCTATTCTTTTCCCTCCAAATGGTCCACATCAAACACAATGACGTAGATTTCCAAGATTTCCCTCTATTTCTATTAACTTTGGCTCCATTCGAACACTGCATAAGGTCCGCCGCACCCCTTGTGAAAAATCATTGGACACCAAAGCACATTGAAAAAAAGAGCCCACATGATGTTTTCTTTGGCGATAAAAAATAAATCCTTAGTAAAACCTCAATTTAATAGAATAGTGGTTTTGGTGGGTATTGAACCACAGGAACTAAACAGGCTTGTTCTAAATCCAAATTTTTTTTCTTAAATTAACTTAGAAAAATAGTTTGATTTTTTAATTGAAATTAACTAAAAATAAATACAAAGAAAAAGGAAAACTAATTTGGAGTTCAAGTAGAGAAAAACTTAGGTAGCGTTTGGTAGAGTTTTAGAATTATGATTTGAGAATAGAGTTGTATTTTGAGTTCGTGAGTTTTGGAATTATGATTTGAAAAGAGACAATTTGTTTGGTGATGAGTTTTGAAAATAGTTTTGAATTTTTGATATGACATATGAAATGAGAAAAGTTGTTTGGTTATGAGTTTTGAAAAGAGTTTTCAAAACTTAATTAAAAAAGTTAATACTCTTTTTAAGTTTGGTTATGAGTTTTGAAAAGAATTTTTGATATGATCAAACACACAATTCAAAACTCTATTAAAAATTCTATTCAAAATTCATATCAAACTCTTTTTAAAATTCAATTAAAAAAATAATGTCATTTTGATCTAAAAAAATAATTTTTATATTTAAAAAATATCAAAACAAATATATATTTTTTTTCCAAATAACGGGTGGCGATTGGCAATTGCAAAAAAAAAAAAAAAAAAAAAAGTACTGTTCCGGTCAATTGGCTAGACATCTGGGTAGATGTCTGGGGGGATGACCCAAAGGTGAGAGGGTATGTACGAAAAGGTGAGAGCTTTGGCTTGGAAGCAGCTCTGCCAAACATGAAAGAGAAGTGTGTTTTGAAATGTGTGGTGGAATTAATTTTTGAACACGCTATCCAAACAGAGGGTTCATGCGAAGGGGTGGAATTATGATTAGAGCACTGCACCAAACACAGCCTTAGGGATTCGAGTCCACCACTAATCGCGTAACGAGTAATTAATGTATTGAATTTCAGTAAATCATTGATTGGCTACAAGGATTGATATCATCATCAAGAGGATGTGTATATTCCAACCGCAGACATGAATCATCTTCGGTCAACATGAATCATCCACACTAAACTAGGGTTGCATCACGATTCGTCTTCCCTAGACACCACTTGTCTTATAGTTTGGATATACATACAAAGAAAACGATTATATAACAATATATTCTCAATCATAGAAACGGTACACGTTTATTGGATAAAAATTCTACTTGAATAAATAATCTTTAAAAATGATAATCCAAACCAAATCAAAACTAAAATCACAATACTTCAATACGAGCTACTTGATTAGGGCTTCATCTTAATTGTAAGAAGGGAAGAAGTTAGTTGCCCATGGTTGATGGAAATCCACATTGTTGATGAGAACTCCATGCATCCGCCTTGGAAAACTCTTTTCCTTGCCTCACTAGTTGTTCTCTAAGGTCGAAGACCTCTTATTTCGGAGTTTGGAAGCTTTATTTACAACTTTTAGATCAATTCCAGCCAAATTATGTTTAAAAAATGCACATTTCAATTCGATGCCATATGTGCAGCCCAATTCCACCACATATGCGTATTTAGTCAGTTGCCAAGAGAGAATTCTAGGTGATGGCCCTTGCGGATTTTGACAGAAGCAGATTCTTGTGTGCCAATTTTGACCTAGTAAACGTCTGAATGAAAATTTGTATTTCACACAAAGTTGTAGCCTTTTAAGTATTTTTCCAATGTCGCTTGAATCATCTCAATTTGATATCGGATGAGAGAGACATACCCAAATTACTGAAGACTGCATAGAGTGGCTTCTATAGCGGGATTGCATCAAATCCAATTATTCCTTCTCCAAACTTCATGGATTGTGCTTTCTTTATTCTATTCACTTCAAGTGAGCTTGAATCGAAGTCCTCCAAGTAATCTATTTGAACTTGCAAAAGCTTCCCAATTATGCTATTTCAGTGTAATGACACAATCTCCCTGTGAACACAAGAAACAATAAAAAAACATAAGTAAAACCTTGAGTTATGGACTATGAAGTGTATTTAGAGGACCTAAATGTGTAACATTTTGCCTCCTATCACCACTTATCAAAGGTCACCTAACAATGTATTTGGAGATGATCAACTGACTTTGCATCTTCCTTACACTTAGACAACAATTTGCTTTTTGAGGATCAAATTATCCAAGTGAGAATTTTTCCAAATGCTACAATCCATGCAAAAAAGTGACACAGAATGAGCTTTGGACCTTCGATTTCCTTTCCAAGGAAAAGAGCCACTTGTACACCCTTTCAAGGCATGATAGTTTGATTTCACCTCCAACTTCCTAGATTTGGACCTTTCCCATCTCAGAGTCGTCTCCCCTTCTTTTCCACACAAAAGTGCCTCCGCCTCCTCAAACTACCAATTCTGAAGAGCACGTTTGAAGGACACATTCCAAAACACTCAGTCCCCTTCCATGCTCATGCAATCTGCTACTCACACCCATGTCTTTGTTCATGGAAATCCCAAAAACAGAAGGGAACATTACCTCCAAAGACTTATCCCCACATCATATCTCCAAAACCTCACCCTCTCACCTTCTCCCACAATTAAACTACTAAACTATCTAGAATCATCCCAACCATTATGAATGCCCTTTCAAAGGTCCCCCTCATGTGACAATGGAACTTCCATAGAAGTCCAATCTCCCCCCCCCCCCCCCCCCCCCCCCAAAAAAAAAAAAAGCCAGTGAAGTCACACTATTTTCCAAGACTTGTCCTTATTACATGCAAATTTCCCTGACCACTTTCCGAGAAGGACTTGATTAAAATAACCAATTTCCTTATTCATGATCATTCTCTAATCGGCTTACAAACCAAATCCCAAGCTACTAAATCAAATGATATTTCATGTCTTTATATAAGAACTATTGTATAACGTGCTAAAATCAATTTATTTCTATTATATATATATGATTGTTTAACATTGTATTTATAGTTTGTACTAATGATTCTCAATTATATTCATGATACATTTCTTAATTTGACAACTATGCCCCCAAGTGTTTGAATTGTGTCGAAATATTAAAAAAATTAAGAGAAAAAAAATAGAGCATATGTTGTGTCCAACACATTTTGGAAGTCTTCGATAAATCATCACATGTTTAGAAGTGTCCGTGCTTCTTAGGAAAGCTCACTTTTCTAATGCAGGAGGTAACATTGCCCTGGGAACGAAGCTTGAAATCATGAATATGCTTTTTGCTATACTGGTGAATGGTAATATAATATACAATTTGGATAATTAGTTGGAGATAGAGGAGCAGCTAATTTCCTAGAACATGAGGGGGGGTTTTTTAAAGAGAGAAAATAGAAAAGTAAGCACAAATGATACATTCTTATGGGGGGACAGTAGAGATTGCATTTAAGAAAGCTAAAAGCTTTAAAATTGGTACCTCAGAACCTTTTCGTGAGCAATTTGTTAACCTTATTAGCAACACAGAATTGAATTTCTTTAGAGAAAAATGAAAAATGTGTAGGAGATTTATCTTTCCCCAAACTAGACTGAGCTTGTGAGGAGTACCCTCTTAAGGGTTGAAAAAAGAATACAGTGCGCAATTTTTTTATGTTTGAACCTTCTTTTGTCTAATGTTTCTCTCAGGCACACCTTGCAGTCTACTTCTTGAGTTTTTCTAAGAACACTGATATTTGTTACTTTTTAGTGGTTCCACTGGGAAATGAAATTGTGTGATAACCATATCTTAGTTATTGTAAACTTTATTGCTTTTTTTGAACAGGATGCTACCTTCCTTAGTCACTTTCTTATTTTGATTTACAGATGGATACCAAGGACATACTTTTTATTTGTGGTGGAGCCTTTGTTGATTTGGAAAAGACCATTTCAGAAAGGTAATACCTTTTGTCAATGTTGCTTGTTCACAGAAATCATTCAATGAGATTAACTCTAATTGAAATGAAAGTTGGGATTTTAAACTCTTCATTACTTTTTGGTCCAGACGACAAGATTCTTCCATTGGTTTTGGAGCACCAGTTCGGGCAAATATGAGACTCAGTGGACTAACTAATTCTGTAGTTACATCATCATTATTAGAATCCGTAAGAACCGAAGGCTGTCATGTTCAGTAGCACCAGTTTTTTTGGGTAATTCTATTCGCACACTACAGAAAATATCAGTACACTCCATTTATGTCTTTTGGATATGAACTTCCGAATAAAAGTCAGATGTTAGGACATAAACTTAGCAAAAAGCAGTTGTTCGGCCATAAACAGTTGAACTGAATGTATATTTGAATAATTCATTTTTGTTCCTAAGTTTATGTCTGATCATTTGACTTTTGTTCGGAAGTTTATACCCGAACAACACAAATGGTGTGTACTAAGATTTCCTGTGGTGTGCTAATAGAATTTCCCTTCTTTTTTTTTTCTCTTCCACTCGTATATTTATGTTTGTTTGATTTCTCAAGACTTTATTCTCTTTGAATCTTTTCAATTATAAATTGTAATTTCTAAACCAAATTCCTCTGAGAAGTTAGCCTCAGTTGTTTTCGGGACTTCCAGGTGGAAAGTGGTGATCTTATTGCATACGGCCTTATACCAGAATTTATTGGACGCTTTCCTATTTTAGTGAGTTTATCTGCTCTAAATGAAGATCAACTTGTTCAGGTATATTTGTTGTTTCTCGCTTCATTCTTCTTCTTGTTGTGTTGACCTTTGGCTGGGATTTCAACTTGTCTGCTAAGCTATGAAGCATGGGTATTTAAGCAAACATGTCGTATCCATACTGGATACTGGTACTTTACATGATACTTTTGCATACTTACCGGTGGCTATACGAAACACATACCCAAAAAATTTCTTCTTAATGTTTGCCATACCCTAGACGTACCTAGCATATACCCTTGACGTACCTCAGCTGTAATAGTATTTTCTTCTATATAGAGGTGAAGTTAGTTTCATTGGACTTATTTTTTTTATGATTAGTATGATTTTAAAATTAAGCTTTGATTTGTAAGTTTTTTAATTTTATGACATTTAATTTTGGTTTATACCTTACTTTTTGAAATTAAATATGAATAGTAGGTTGTATCTTATGAAAATAAAATACTTTTTGCATTACTTCATATAAAAGAATTTTTTAAAATTTTATTTTATGTACGTACCCTGTACTTCACTTTTTTTAGATTTTACCGTATCGACGTACCGGTGTACATGCTTCATAGCTGCCGAGTGATGGATTTGGGTTCTTAGAAATAGACACTGGACAACTGGCAGCAGAACTTGTAATTGGAAAGAGGAAAAGTTTTTAAAACTCTTGAGATCGCTTTTTATTCAGTCACAAGAGCTGACAAATTTTTTGGTATTATTTACACATAGGTCCTCTCAGAGCCCAAAAATGCTCTTGGGAAACAGTACAAGAAAATGTTCAGCATGAACAATGTAAGCTTTTGATCCTCTGCATCTTGCTAAGAATGTACTCTCTTGCTCCATTTTCATCTAGCATTCATTGCAAATGACGATAGCCTCCTTTTGGTTTGTTGCTGAACATTGCAGGTCAATTTACATTTTACGGATAATGCTCTTAGGTTGATCGCGAAGAAAGCAATGGCAAAGAATACTGGTGCCCGGGGCTTGAGAGCAATATTAGAAAATATTCTTACAGAAGCCATGTTTGAGGTATATTATGGAGTCCAATATCTGACTTGAGTCCGTGTGATACGAATGCAGGTGAAGTTGCCATGTTTGAGCTCTTGAGCAGTTATTGCATTTACCTTGATGTTGCCAATTACGTTGGAGCCACATCTATGGAGGGGTATCACTGTTTTGCTTAAAACAACAAACAATTGATCTACCCTAATCCCGCACATTTTTCTAATACCAGCTAGTTATCTAAATACTTCACTTGTGAATCCTGATAGCTGTGATGCAACATAACTTCTCAGCACATGATCTATTTTGTGATGACATATCAGTCTCTTATAGAGCCGCTTATTTGCACTTCATGCGCAGGTTCCAGATGCCAAGTCAGGAAATGACAGTATAGATGCAGTTGTGGTTGATGAAGAGGCTGTAGGATCAGTAGACACTCCGGGATGCGGAGCAAAAATTCTCCGCAGAGATGGTTCAGTGGAGCCATTTCTTCATCAAACAAAATCAACTAATCCCATGGTATGTTTTCTTATTCCTCATATAGGTGGGACTTCCTAACCTTTACCCGTCAGGCTAACTATTTTATTTTGGATATGTTCTAGTTAATTTTTTCCATTTCTAGGTCCTGACTGAGTTGAAGTGATATTTCAGGATTATACATATCAATGAAATGTGAAGAAATTAAACTTTGTGGGGGAAGAAAATGGAATGAAAAATGTTGAACTATGAAACTAAGGTGGTTTTAAATTGGAATGCCTAAGCCTATGAAACTTCATCTTAAGTCTATTCTTACTTGCTTACCAACAGCATGTGCAAGGGTTTTGATATTGTGTGGACAAAACAATGTTGACATTTCTGATAGATTTTTTTATTTGGAGATTGATTGAGTCATGCATCTCCATACATTCTTGAAGTCAAGATTCTTCCCAAGGACTGTATTTACCATATTACTAGTTATAAGTTTACTACAGGAGCTTGATGAAGTGGTCACTTTTTCTGTACCTGTACAAAAGGATATCAACAACCAAGGAACCCTATATAGTTTTTTATTTTTTGGTCCCTTTCCATTCTCAGGTATATTTGTGTCTGTGAAGTGAACTACCTGGACGTGGACCTACGTGGAATTATATTCACAGCAGTTCTATTTCCTTTTTTCTTCTCCCTCTACTCTCCTCTTCTTATTCTTTGGGGCTGTAAGTTCCTGGATAACTAGCCTATATGTTTTCATATTGATGATCTCGGCATTGTTGTTAGTGACGATATTTAGTGATAGTTGAATGGTCCGCTAACAGGTCGAGGGATATCAAATAGTCAAAGCCTACCATTCGAATGTCGTGGTCAGTCAGTAGGCTTCGTTCAAGGAACCCTAGATGCTATCGTGATGAAGGACCGTCAAGGCTTCTCTTCTTTTTTTTCTTTTTGGCCTTGATGGTTAATTTGTATAAAGCCATGCTTTGGCTTGCTGAGTTGTGATGTCTCATTTCCTTCATTTAATTTTCATTCACCCTTGGATGTAATGATGCCATTTTATCTTATGAGATATATATATATATATGCATTTAATTTATCTTGAGAGATTTTTTATTGGAAAATGACTACTGAATGTTTAATTGAATTCACTCTTGTTTTCAGAAAAGGAGTGAGGATGCTGAAGGAGCACTGGAGAGAGAATTAGAGGTCTCATCAACAGCCATGAGCTTATGACTTCATGTTTTATCATATATGTATAATAATCCCCATTTATGTTTACTACAGGCGTGACATGTGATCATTGGGGATCCTTCTTTTATTTTTATTTTTTGGCTTTATCCTCTCTTCTTTTTTCTTTTTTCATTTCAAAAAAAATTATCATTGTATATAATCGTAATTTTCAATTATATTAAGCGGATTTTGTCATGTGAGAAGTTATCTAGTGTTCTGTGTTCTGTGAACATTATGTGTCATATGTGCACTCATCAATTAATATCGGGCATATGATCATTGTTTCAAAACTCGGATTCTTGATCCGTTTAATAATTTTTGTTGAAGTACTTGCATCAAAAATAGACTTTATTTTTTATGTTGTGTTTTGGATCTTAGATTTATAAATGAAAAAAAGAAAAAAGAAAAGAAGGGATAAATGACACCTAAACCCCTGAGGTTTCTCTTTTATACATATTCCGCCTTGAAGTTTTGGGAATTACATTGACCTCCTTGTCAGAGTTTGTCTATTACAAACTCTATTAACACTTCTAACAGAACAAATAAAATGACTTTAATACCCTTAACTAAGGGTATGAGTTTACGATATCACCATTACTCCTCTTTCTCTTGTCCAGCTCAATGAATTTATCACAACCATTATCATCATGACCCACTACCTTTCGGGAGCTTCTATATACACACACCCTTTCCTTCAATACACACACTTAATGATATTTAATTTTATTACAATTTTATCCCTAAGTAAAATTACCATTTTAGACACCATTGTTAATTGAAAACATCTCAATGCACACACACCTCAGAGTTCACATTGTTGCATCGTGTGTGTAAGCCACTGGTTTGGCATGCTTCTTTGAAAATGGCTTTGGCATTTTGTAGGGTTTTCATTTTTTACAAAGGGCTTTGGCATTTCTGTAGGGAAAACATCATTGTGATGGAGGATTTGCCTTCTGAAAATCAACAAATAAGTGTTCATGTGAAGCAGAGCGAAGGAAATGTGAGTTTATTTTTTATTTTTTTTTCCCGGCGTCGTTCGGATAACCAGAGCCGAAATGTGTTCTTTGGTTCGGAAGTATACTACCGAAATAATTATGTACTTTCGGAAGTTGATGTCCGAACAAAAATAATAAATTTCGGAAGTTGTTGTTCGAAAAATGTATTTAAATTCGGAAGTTGTTGTCGAACAAAGTTAACTTATACAACAATCAACTTCCGAAATTTTAAAAAAAATTCGGACAACTACTTCCGAATGAAGTAAAATTTTTTTTTTCCATTTTATATTCCAAATTTGCAAACTGCATACCAAATTTACATTTTCAAATTGCAAATTAATCATTATAATGCCATTAAAAATTTGTAATGTTATACAAAACATGCAGGAATATGTGTCAACTCAAGGAAGTCAGGTTTGCGCGGATTTTGTGTTAGATTACACCACTCAATTCACAACTGAACAGGTTCAGTCTACGAAATTATAACGATTATGTTTCGAATTGCTCACCAAATGTAAATGTTTGATAATATTTATTTAACTTGTAGGTATTCAAAAGTAAGGATGAATTGCTCAACTGGGTACGTGAAGTTGGAAAGAGAAATGGTTTGGTCATTGTAATCAAAACATCAGACTATGGTGGAGGGAAAAAAAGACCCAGGATGTATCTTGCTTGTGAGAGGAGTGGCCAATATAGAGCAACAAAGAAGTTAAAACATGATGGCAACAATACATCAAGAATAACCGGTACGAAGAAGTGTGGTTATCCTTTTGATATGAGGGCTCACAGGTTTACCACACACGATGAATGGACATTGACCGTAGTATGCAGATTGCATAATCAAGGCTTCATTTGAGAAAAGTCTAACTGTTGTGCAACATCAATTTAAACCTTCTCAATTCAGGGAGCTACGGGGTAACGTGTCTATCTCTGCATTGGAGTATTTGCTTGTCAAGAGTAAGAGAGCCAATTCCATTGGTATTGATGTTGAAACTTGTGGATGCGTCCTTCGCCACACTCATGGTTTACCTTGCGCCCATGAGATTGCTGACTACATCAGACAAGATCGTCCTATACCACTTGCTACACAGTGGAGGCAACTTCATATCTCCATATGCAAGGAAGAAGAGGAAACCGAGGTGACTTGTCATGCAGAAGTAGAGTTGTTTGAACAAGTTTAATGAAAGTGATAGAACCATGCGATTGGAGCTTTTGAAGAAGTTGAAAGAGATTGTATATCCGGGAAGCACTTTTCTTGTTGAGCCGGAGGTGAAGCCCAAAACACGTCCTCGGGATCATAAGAAGATCAATGTTTCTACGTCGTGACCGTGTGCATTTGAGTTAGTGCAATCTGGACATGATTCATTCTCACCTAGGGACACTCAAATCACTACATTAGCTTCTATTCTGCAAACCAAGAAGAAGCGACCTGTTAAGGGAAAGGAGAAGGTGAACCCGAAAGGGAAGGCATACATTACTAGAACAGTGAAACCTGGTGCATATGTTGATGTTTTCCCTGCTGGGTTAAAACCATACATTAAGTTTGTCAAGGATGTGGCTGCAGATGGGAATTGTGGTTTTCGGGCTATAGTTGCTTCAATTGGTCATACAGAAGATGATTGGGCTCAGGTTAGGCGTGACCTATTGGTGAGCTGCACACACACAAAGAGGAATACATTACACTTTATGGGTCCTATGAAAGTTTTGAAGAATTGACAAGCATATTGTCATACTTTGAAGACAGTCCTGGATACTCACATTGGATGACTATGCCAGACATGGGGCATCTTGTTGCATCGTGCTACAATCTTGTGTTATACCACTTGTCTTTACAGCAATGTCTCACATTTTTACCTCTTAGAACAGTGCCAGTACCTCAACTTGATAGACGTGAGATTGCCATTGGGTTTGTCAACGGAAATCATTTCGTCCAGGTATAACAGAAACTTATCAATTGGGTTTGTGCATGTTCAAGAAGTTATGAGGTATGACCACTAAGTCAATTGATATTTGGTGCAGGTTTTGTTGCAGCCAGGCCATCCAGTTCCTCCTATTGCCACTAATTGGAGAAAATACCGTCACCCTTCCGCTGTGGACTGGGATGATGCATATGTGCGTCGCATTCAACATTTCAAGGACATTATTCATGATAATGTAGCTACTAGAGAGACTTTTGATGTTGTTGATGTCGCATGACACATGTATGCATTTCACAATGTTAGAATTATGGAAGAAATTAATGGATGTGTTTTTGATGTTGATGTGTTATGTTTTGCAATGTGGATTGAATGTTATCGACCATTGTTACCATACCATTGTTACCATACCATTGTAATAAGAAAGTATCATTCACAAAATCAACGACCATTGTTACTATTCCATTCTAATAATAAAATGTCATTACAATACCATTGTTGCCATTCCATTCAAATAAGAAAAACACCAAAAAATATGTCGTCTTACAAAAAACACCAAAAACCACTGCCATTACAACAATGTCATCTTACAAAAAACACCAAAAAATATTCATCAACTAACAAAATAACATGTAACAAGATAACATGTCACGAATCAGCTGTATGCCTAGGCCTACGACTGTATGTCAATGTCGAAGATGGAAAGCGACCTCCAGCAGAACTAGGTCCAGCTTCGTCAATGTGCTGACCTTCAAGAACATGTGTCATACTCTCGATAGCCTGGTAAAGTCGATAAGGATGACGAATCCCCTCCTGATAACCAGCGTCAATAATAGGATGTGAAATCTGCAGTGCATGTGCAATACGCTGCATTTGAAAAGAATATCACATTTTAGGGAACATATAAGAAAAAAAAGTAAGTTACATATGCATAAGAGAGGATAATAGATTACATCCGCATGTTCGCTGAAATCCTGATGGTCATGGACACGCGGTTCATCAGTGTGCTCGACATATAGGTGCGTGATATTCTTATACCAATCCATGTAACCCGGTACACATTGCCAAGGCTGACGAACTAGTGTGCTCCTCCGTTGCTCAGATAACACGTGGTTATCCCAAGCCTCCCAGATCCTATCCAAGTATCTATACATGACTGTATATCGCGCAGATATGTTGCCTCGCGCACCACGAATGGGAGCTAGCGGTGCATCTGGGATGGTTTGAACCCTGCCAAACTGCCTCAAAACTTATCTGGATGATAGGGTTCGACAACGTCTAAGCACTTTAAGCATCCATGGTAGAACGTAACCGGGTTACATGGATGCCGATCTCTGCAGCTGTGGTATGGATCCCAATAACCTGTAAACGTAAAGTGTTTTTGCATTAAAGTACATAAAGGGTAAGATAAATGGAAGTGTTAAAATTATCGCAGGATGAGTAAACTTACATCAGTAGCTACTAAACTGTCAAGGTTGGCTCGAAAAGATTTCAAATGGTCAATGGAGGAACCCGCCTCTCTCCTAGATGCCCAATGGTACACGTGTGGCATGTCTTCATTGTAGCCCATGTTTGATGAGGTCGGAATGCTCGGAAGTGCTCATAAATCCACGCCTCCAAAAGAGTCATATAACCACCCATCTGCTAACCCCAGACCGGCTAGCAAACCCCAACTGTCTATATAAAAATGCTAATGCAGCAGCACCCCAGGCATAAGTATGTATGGATCCCAAATCCATCAACAAGCCGAGGTAAACAACGGGAACCCTACCGCCACTCTTGTCACTGAAGAGTGTACATCCCAACAGGAACAACAAATAAGCTCTTGCAGCGCACTGTATAGCCTCCTCGGGGTCTTCATCTATGACACCAGCAAACTGACTTCGCAACCATTCAAGCTTGACTGAATTGCCACCAGCAGAAGAAACCTCTTCATGTGCTGCACGTTCACTAATCCCCAAGCCATAAACGAGTAATGTAACTCCATGATGATCTGTCACATCTGTATGCTGACTGATTTGCCTACAATGGGAAGGCCAAGAATAGTGTTAACATCATCCAGGGTCAAGGTCATCTCACCAACTGTCATGTGAAATGTGTTCGTCTCAAGTTGCCATCTCTCAACAAAACTGGAGATTAGAAGCTTGTTGACGAACCGATAAGTGCAACGAGCTAACTGTGACAGTCCAGACTGCTCAATAATGTCTTTGAATCTGGTGTTGTTCTCTACTAACCACATGGCCATGCAAGGATCTTGGAAGAGTGATTATGACACTTTAGGGGCCCTCGTTCCTACAACACAAATGATATCTCATTACAAACTACCATACAACACAAAAAAAAAAAAAAAAACTCATATACAAATGAATTTCAGTTTTACTGAGGAATGTTTACCTCCCCGTGCCAAATAGCTGCAGCCACATGACTATTGAAACTCCGCAGTATTGACGGATCAGTCGGTCCACCTGGAAAAGCATGAGTAAGGTACTCTTCCTGGACAGGAGGAGAATCAGGTAAAGAGGTATCCTCCATAGCAATGTCAGGCATATCATAACCTTCAACTCGTCTTTGGCTTCGGCCCCCACTTTGACTGGCACTTGGAATATCATATTCAACCTCAACTAGATCACGACCTCGACCACGACCTTGACCTCGTCCTCGCCCACGCCCTCGTCCCCGTTCATGGTCTACATCCAATTGACGACGTCGTCTATTTGAAGCAGTAGGTGGGACACGTTGTTGATATTCAGAATCCATATTATCTACAAAAAATACTAACTGTCTGTGTAAATAAACAGAGTATGTGTAAATAAAGAGAGTGTGTGTAAAATTAATGAGAGTGTTTTAAATTATAAGTGTGTGTGTCATGAGTGTGTGTGTAAAATTAATGAGAGTGTGTAATGAGTGTGTGTGTGTGTAAATAATAAGTGTTTTAAATTATAATGAGAGAGTGTGTGTAAAATTAATGAGAGTGTGTGTGTAAAGAATAAGTGTTTTAAATTATAATGAGTGTTATAATTAAGTGTTTTAATTAAGAAGGAAAAAAAAAAAAAAAAGCCTGTTCGGAAGTTCAGAACCGAAAATACCTATTATGTTCGGAAGTTGTTGTCCGAAATTGAAGCTACCATTCGGAAGTTGAAAACCGAACAAAAACATTATTTTCGGAAGTTCAAATCCGAACCAAATAGATATTTTCGGAACTATAGTGCCGAATGGAAGCATAAAATTCGGAAGTAGATTGCCGAACAAGAACAAAAATTTCGGATAACCAGTTCCGAATGAGGAAACACAGCAACCACTTACAATGGTGGACGGAAAATTTCGAAAATGGTAAAAATTAACCCACATTACAAATAAAATAAGAATGAGAAGATTCTAATCTGTGTAAACTAACCTAAAATGTGAAGATTTCAATGCCCTTCAATGCCCTTCAATCTAATACTTCAATGGCACAGATGGATGGATGAAGCTTTTGGAGAGGAACGATGGATTTGTGTGAGAGATGGGTGTGTGTGAGAGGGGTTCTCAGCTGGGTGTGTGTGTGAGAGGGGTGACAGACGGGTGTGTGTGTGTGAGAGGGGGTGTGTGTGTGTATGTTTTACATTAGGGGTATATGTGGAATGATAGGTGTGTGTAGTGAGTCAAATATATTAGGATTTATTTTTTTTGTGTGTGTATTGAGAAGGATTTGTATAGAGAGGAAAGGGTGTGTGTATATAGAAGCTCCCCTACCTTTCACCCCTCCCCTTTCACTCATTACAACCATTACCATCATGATCCACTACCTTTTACCTACTAACCCAGCACCAACACCTTAACCCACCTCAGTAAACAACCACAACTCCATTAGTGCACCACCACGCCCCATTATCTCCACCAAGCTATGGAGAGAAATGTTCGCAAAGAGTAAAAGGACAAAATCCAATATTGTCACCAAAAAAACCACCATGGCATAGTGTACAAGTACAATTCACTCCATCTCGAATCAATTTTAGCTAGACAAGAAAAAAAAGAAAGAAAGGCATTTAAGAATGTTGCATTGGTCTTATTTTACATTTTTCTTCAATCTCTTGAAGATGTTTTTCTATCACATGAGCCATACCTTCTGAGTCATGGGGATTCCACTTATATCTAAAGAACAACTCAAAAAGAAGAATTGAACTGTAAATTTTAGAGAAGGAAAGTGGTTTACTTTTTTACTTCTTGGTTTTGGAAGAGGATGGTTGTTGGCACCAAAAAATATTCTTATTATTGTTATTACTAGTATTATTATTGTTATTATTTTCAGGACATGTGGCATCCTCTTATTCATTTGAAAGTTAAAAGAAGTTACGGAGATGATGGAGAACATGACGGACAAAATGGATGAGTGGAATGACACATGGTAAGACAAGGATGTAGATGAGAGAAATGGGTAGTTATTGTTGTTTTTTTCTTCTTCTATAAATAGCCATCAATGGCTACATTGTAAGGGATCCATAACTCAAATCAAAGACAATTGATTCATATTTCTTTCCAGTTTTACATTTCCAGTTCTTTACATTTCAGCACTTCAATTCTTATACCGCACTTCATTTCCTAAGAGTAGTTTTAAGTAGTCGTTGCTGTAAACCTTTTCAAAGTTGGATCATTGCATTATAAGTTCCTGTTTAGTGAAATTCAGTTTTCAGAATTGTTCTGTACGTGTTATTTCTTATAAATTTCTCCTAAAACAAGCCACCAGTAAAAGTCCTTTTCATTGAGGCTAAAAGAACTTCAACTTCTCTGCACTTTATTTTATGCACTTCCTTTTCGAAGCATAAGAGTAGAGATAAATTAATGGTTAGTTTGATTGTTCACTGAATCATCTTTCTCTGTCTCCCTCATTCTTCTTTTAATTTTTCTTTTCTCTACACTTGGTAATTTTAAAGTCTTCTTCATTGAGGCAAAGGAACTGTCAACACAATCGCTTGATAATTGGCTTAAATTTAATTTGTAAGGATTTTTCAATCCTTGTTGGCACGTTCGTACTTATGATATTTTTATTCGGAGAAAAAATAAGCCAACACTGGCGTAGAAGCAACTTTCTTTTTTTGAGCGGCGTTTGGAGAGATATTGGCCAAAATCTCCACGACATGAGCGTCAAAGTTGTTAGCCACATACATACTTCACTAAACATGGAATTCGGTTGAAGCATCTGAAGCTTCATCAAAGGAAAGGAGTTTGAAGGCTTGTTTCAACTCTGAGAAGGTTTTGCTAACTTTCTTGATCTCTTGCATGTCCAGGACTGGCCTACCAATGAAGGAGTTGTTTTGAGACTTATAAGGAAGAAGAGAAAGCAATTGGGTTAGCCTAAACTGATTGGCAAATTGAGTAACATTGAAGTACTCCACGCCGCACTTGTTATTATTTTAGGTGAATGACATCTCATAAGGAAGGCCCCTCGAGACTAGAAAACTTGCCCAAACTTTATTTTGGTGAGAGTTAGTAGAAAGAATTTGAGTAGGGGACACTTGCAACCATAAAGGTGCAATAGATTGTTGAAAAAGCAACTAAGGCTTTCTATCACAAGTAACCAACTCCTGATAGAAAAAAGTAAAACACTTGTCAAAAGAGAACCCCTATTAGGGTTGCACATGGATCCGATTAACCGGATAAGTCTGACCAAATCGACAGAACCATGAGCCACATGGGTGGTTTCAAAAATGATTTGGATGAGCTACGGTTTTGAAAACTCAACTTGCAAAAAAGTTTGGTTTGGGTAGCAGGTAGTCTAATTTTGAAACCGATATATCCAACCCGACTGAATTGCATTTATAAACGAAGCTCAGCTTGCTACCTGACACAATGTTGGTGTTTGTGAATTACTCTTAGCCCTTACCCACTGAACAATCTTTGTCTCTTTTATTCATTCAATGCTCATCCAATGCTAGAGACTTTTCATCTCTCTCTTTTGGCTTTTTTTTTTTCTTCCTCATCTTTGTCTTTTACTTTTCTTTTTTTATTCATCTTTCTCATTCATTAAATGCTTGAGACTTTTCAACTCTCTCTTTTTTTTTCTTTCTTTTTTCTTTTTTCTTTTTTTCATATTTCTGCTTTTTACTTTTTTTTTTTTTCTCTTCACTCTCCAAATTTCTCTTTCCCTTACTAATCTCTGACAATGGTAACGTCTCTCCTTGGTCTCTCATGGTGTCACCATAGGTGACTCTTCTTGTCACTCTCATATTTCTCTTTCCCTTACTAGTTTCTCACAATGGCAACATCTTTTATAGATCTCTCATGGTGTCAACGTAGGTGACTCTTCTTGATTTTAAATTCTTGGTTTAAATCTGCATTTGTGTATGTATTTTTCTTAAATCTTCATTCACTTCTGCTGAGGTGTTCTTTCATTACAATCGACCAACATCGACCATCAAATCGAATGTTTTTCTCAGTCAATTTCGAATTGGTGATCAATTGAGAACAAGTGAGAAGACTTCCAACCTTAATGGTTTGGTTTGGTTGAAAGGTGTTGCTCGACTTTTTCGTGCCCCCTTTCGGAAGCTCGGAATAAGCCTTACAGTTCGAACTCCACTTGTGGTTCTAAATCTAATCTCACAAGTGTGATGTGAAATTGATAAACACCAAAGAGTCCACATCCGACAAATTGTTTGAAAAATTGATTTTGAATCAAAAAAATGTCAAAATTGGACTGCTTTGCCAGATACAGAGTTGCTACCTAAATATTTTATTTTGGAAAAATTTAGGAAACCCATGACTCGTGCCAACGGCCACGTGTTTGTCATCACCAAGATTGTCTCGGCTCGGGAACTTATTATGTCGTGATTGTGTGATTAATTTGAATTTGGGTATTAATTACATGATTATATGTGGATTTGGCCTTATATTTGTTCATTGTAGGAAAAATTTGTTCAACTTACTGTTGTGAACTGAAAATTGAAGGCCTTATCGGCCACAGAAACCGAAATTGACTATGCCATTATGATTAGCGTAATTTTTAGAGCTTATGGTGAAATTTAATTGAAAACTAATTTAGAACGAATTAATTAGTTTAAACTGATTGAATTAAGCACCATTACTTACCCCTAATCAAATTTGATTAGGCAAGCTTATATAAGGGCCTAATTACACTTATATTCATCTTCATTGGAGCTCAAAAATCTGAAATAAACACTCTAGAGAGAGAGTGAGCCGATTGTAGAGAGAGAAGGAACACAAATTGGGGATTTGAACTAAGAGCTTGAAATTGAGGAGGTTAATTCAAAGAGCTAGCTAGAATTTGGAAGATTTGAACTCCTAGGTGAGTAGATGAACTCAATTTCATGAGTTTAAGTTCATCCTTGCATGAATTCTAGCTGGTTATGTGACCAAGAACAAGAATTAAGTTGAATTTGATGCATTTGAAGTCAATGTACACATGCATGTAAGAAATTGCTATAAATTTGCATATTTGAGCATGAAATATGTAATTCATGTTAATTTGAGAGTCCTTTACTACATGCATGTGAGAATTATCATGATATGAAACTCAATTCTAAGGATTTATGTTGTAATTAGAAGTTGATTATTGAAACATGAAGAATATGACACCAAATCATACATGCATGCATAATTTTAATGAACTCTATAATTTTGAGCATCATTTGTGCTATTTGAAGAGGGATTGGAGTCAATAATTGACATGCATAAATGATTCATGAAGATATGAAGTTTGTATGTAGTTTGAATGCATGAATTTTAACCATACCAAGAAAAATGTTAAATGATTTGAGAATTAGATCATGGTTTTGGCCAATTGGTCTCAAATAACCCATATTCTCATGCCATGCATTGACCTTCCATGTTTTTGTACAAAAAACACGAGCTTTGAGCCTTTGAATACTAAGTTTGAGCTTCAAATGCAATTATAGAAATTTCAGAATTCGGCATGTCCACTTGAGCCCTCACCCACTGAGCAGTCTCTGTCTCTCTTGTTCATTCAATGCTCATCCAGTGCTAGAGACTTTTCATCTCTCTCTTTTGGCTTTTTTTTCTTCTTCTTTATCTTTGTCTTTTTATTCTTTTTTTTTTTTTTCTATCCATCTCTCTCATTCATTCAATGGTTGAGACTTTTCATCTCTCTCTTTTCTAGCTCTTTTTTTTTTTTTTTCCCTTTCATATTTCATATTTCTGCTTTTTACTTTTTTTTTTTTTTCTCATCACTCTCAGATTTCTCTTTCCCTTACTAATCTCTAACAATGGTAACGACTCTCCTTGATCTCTCATGGTGTCACCGTAGGTGACTCTTCTTGTCACTCTCATATTTCTCTTTCCTTTACTAGTCTCTCACAATGGCAACATCTTTTATCGATCTCTCATGGTGTCAACGTAGGTGAGTCTTCGTGATTTTGAATTCTTGGTTTAAATCTGTATTTGTATATATATATTTTTTCAAATTTTCATTCACTTCTATTGAGGTGTTCTTTCATTATAACTGACCAACATCAACCGTCAAATCGAATGTTTTTCTTAGTCAATTTCGAATAGGTGATCAATTGAGAACGGGTGAGAAGACTTCCAACCTTAATGGTTTGGTTTGGTTTGGTTGAAAGGCCAATGGTAAACTTGAACCGACTCGACCTGTGAACACCTCTATCTCATATGTTTAGCTTTAAGATACGAAAAGCCAAAGTAGGAGGACTCAGTTAAAGCATAAGGGTTTTGAAGGAAAAATTCTGGGAGGTATGGCCATAGCTAGAGTTGGAAGAGCCACATAGGGCCAGTGCCACTTGAGAAGCTACAGTCAACCATCCATACAAATTAGCGTTATATATCATACAAATGTTTAATAATTGTTTAAGGTTATTTTTCAGTTAACTAATTGGTTGAAACTGGCTAGACTGTAGTTTGGTTTTGAATGGAAAATTTGTCAACCCGCCATCCATGGTTTGGTTTTCATTTTATCCTTAAACTGCTCCAAATGGCACTATGCACACCTCTAGTGTTAAGACCATCTCCAACAGATCATGTTATTTTAGTAATTCCTATTGTAAGGACAACCAACTTTTTTGAGAGGTGTGTCATATCTCAATGTACTCGCTAACCACAACTTGTTGGTCATATATTTTTTATTTCAAAGCTCATTAGAACTACCATTTGATTTGTATGGATCTTTACTCAATTTCCCATGTAGGCCAAGAGAAACCAAAAATCAATGGTCATAAAACTTTAAAGTCGTCACTTGGTTTTAAGTTCCAAAAACTGTAATATAGCAATCCCGATTTTCCCTTCTTGGTGTATTGTATTCCGGACTCGGGTCCGTGAATGTTGGTCGTTGTCTTGCTCTCGTTTCCATCCTTTACTCTTTGTATTTGAGTCTTGGGTTGTGTTGGGCAGGTTTGAAATAGGTTGGTTATGTTTGGAAACCAAGAGTTGATGCCCAGATTTTGGCCTTCACGCTCGAGCAGGGCTTTTGACGCTCGAGTATGCCCTTTACTTTTGTTTCTCCGCTCGAGCGGGGAGTTTGACGCTCGAGCGAGATTTTCCATCTCTCAGTATTTTGTTCTACAGGTCGTCGGACGCTCGAGCGTCCACTTCCATGCTCGAGCGGGGACCTTCGTCTGCAAAACTTCTGAAAGTGTGCATTTGACGCTCGAGCGGCGCTTTTCACGCTCGAGCGTAAGTCTGTGTCTGACGCTCAAGCGAGGAATCCCACGCTCGAGCGGACCTGTTTGTATATCAGTCCGAAAAATAGCTTTTTGGATCACTTTTTTGGGCCATTCTCTCTCTCTAACCTTTCAAAACCCAAACTTGAGAGCTTCTCACTCTAGACTACAACTTCTCTCTAAGAAATCATCTAGTTTGAATGATCTTCTACAATAGTTCCTTTGCATAAAGTGTAGAGCTTGGTGTGGGCTACATTTCAATCCGAAAATCTTTGGGTTTGGAGCATTTCGAGTTTCATCATTTTCTCCATTTGGTCTCTCCATTTGAGGTAGGGATAACTACTCATTTTTATGAGCTTTAATATAGATGTTGGGCACTTTGTATGAATGGTTTGATTTGGGGATGTTAGGGTTTGAGATTTGAAATATTGAAAAGAGGGGTTTTGTTCTTTTGACCAACACATATGTGTTTTGGGTCTTAAAAGAGATTATTGATGTTTATTGTTAATATTTGAACCCTTGGGGTCAATAATGAGAAAGGGGGAGAAAAGCCCCAATTTATTATTATGAATTAATTTGTATAATTAATTTGGGAAAGTTATGGAAATATGGAATTGGGTTGGAAATAATGAAATTGGTTTATTATGAGATTGAATGGTGGAGTTGGATTTATTAATCACCCACCTTTGAAAATATTGATAAATTATCTGTTGGATGTAATTATTATATGTTTAGAAATAATTGCTTTGGGCTATCGGTGGAGGATAGTCTTGATTGTTGTAGACATTTTATGATGATTATGGAAAATTGAAACTAATCACATAGAATATGTCATTGAATGTGACGGTTGGAATAATACAGTAAATGTGTGTATTGATTGATCATTGTATATGAAAAGTGTTTAAATACATTGCATATATACATTGTTTGGGAGGAGATAGGGGATGTACTCCATGGTTTGAGAGGAGATAGGGGATGGACTCTCAAACCTGTTTGGGAGGAGATAGGGGATGGACTCCACTGATATAGCAAATCTGTGTATCACTTGAAGTATGGAAGTGTTTTAATATGAGTTATATTCTCATGTGAATTGTGAAGTATGGAAATGTTTTAATATGTGTTATAGCCTCATTCAAGTGTTGGCCAGGTTCTGAGCCATAATTATGAATCAAAACTGTATATGTGAAGGAAACTGAAATGAAAAACGGATGTACTTGATGTTAAATTGAAAAGTGTTGTAAGTTGGTTTATAAGTGTCAACCATATATCAAATGCCATTGTTTTAGTTATTGCTCATATTATGTTTAGCATATCTCTACTGGGCGTTGGCTCACCCTATATGAGACATCATTTTCAAGTTCAGGTGACATGCCACCTCCAAGGACGTAGCTTGGAAGGTTTAGAGGCTGAGAGATCTTTTTTTGTGATTACCTTTCTATATTACATGTACATCAAGCCAAGGGCTTATTTTTGTGTAAAGAGAGTTAGGACTCTACTTTTGTTGATCCAAGGTGTTGACTTTGAAAGTTGTAAGCCTGTAGAGCATTTACTTTTGTTGTCAACATGTAATATCTCTTGTAAGAATACTCTGATGTTGGTAATATGATATCTCTTTTCGTATCATGAATGTATGATTAAGGGTTTATTTTGAGGGCATTACATGTAATATGATTATGTCCTCAAAGAACCAATCTATCATCACAAAAAAACTCGGTTCGGGGACTTAGATACAAGATGAGAAGATATTAAGCGTCCACTTGCCTAGCACAAGATCAGGCTCTACTTATTATCTTCATAATTTTTAACCCAAAATTGGTAAGATTATGCATGAATGACAATGATATGCGTTGGTATTTTTTCATAATAATACAAGAAAAATATATAAAATAAATTAAATAGGAATGACAAACAATTATTATTATTATTATTTTATTAAAGAATGAAATATACAATAAACTATAAAATTTAAAAAAAAAAAAAAAAAAAAAAGCACAAGAATGAACTAGATTACACTATGGAACATATTACAAGATGGATTCAAATGGACATATAAAATAATATACAAGAAATTATTTAAATTTAAAACTTGAAGAATAGCCCTGTTTGGTGCAGCTTAAAAGCTGCTTATTTCAGCTTTCAGCTTAATTTAAGCTATTTTGATGTGTTTGGTTTAGCTTATAGCTTATAGCTTATACCTTTTTGGAAGTCAGAAATCAGCTTATTCTTTGAGTGGGGCAGGAGATGCTTAATTTATAAGTCAGAAATCAGCTTATGTTCATAGTTATAAGCTATAAGCTGTTTAGGCATAAGCTATAAGCACTTTCCCACAGCTCTACCAAACAGGGCTAATGAAAGATAAAGAAAGCAAATCGAAGCCTATGTGATACCACGGTTTCCTCAAAATAGATTCACCACCTCCCGGTGGGTGCTAGAGGTATGCTGGCGTCTGTTTCCCAAGATACGACGGTCGAAATCAGCTAATGGCAATGGCTACACTCTCTCTAACTAGAACCAAAGAAGGGGCTAGCAAAAGAAGATAGGAAAATTTTTCTTTTGTGTAAAATAAACATCTCCAACTTTTTATCTCAAAACTGCATCTCCATTTTCCATCAAAAATTTCTCTAAAATTCTTCTTCCAAGTTGAAGGGGAAAGGGCTCTATTTATATAAGTAGGAGAATCCCTAGCCATGAAGGCTATACATCAATAGGGCCATCAAATGCTATTAACCAAGGCCATCAACTCTAGTCATTAGGGCTAGAGTTACAAAGTTGAAAACCTATGGTCACTAATATGGTCATCAACTCCATCATCAAAAGATGAGAGTTACAAAGGTCTAAGCCTCCTATGTGCTTAATATATACAAATAAATATGTATATAATGATGTTTGAATAAACCAACTAGGTGGGTCACAAAATGGATACTAATGTTGGGTCACAACCTGATCCAAACCCAATTCTTAAACACATGCACAAGCTAAGCCCAACACAACATAGCTTAGCCCAAGCTTAAGATTAAGTCCAAGTCTAAGTCCAAGACCAAACCTAACACATGCACAAGCACAAGCACAAGTCTAGGCCTAATCCAAACTAAGACTAAGTCTAAATCTAAGCCCAACTTTATTGATGCTCACTTTATAAGACAATTCTCATTCACAACTCAATGGTTTCGGCTCATTATTTTTATATTGTAATCTTTTCACTTAAGAGAATACAAAACCACTCAAACCCACCTCAACTGGCAGTTGGGTCTCATTTTAATTTCGAATTAAAGTTGCTGAAAAATCACTATTTTCCAACAATTACCCACATGAATAAAATTGGCCGAATAAAGAAAAACGGGCAACGCTTAACAAAGACTCTGAAAGAGAGCACACAGAATAATCCTGCATCAAAAAAGGTAGTTGTTGGCCTTAAACCTTTCGTAGTGAAAGCCTATCGGATTTACTGGCTAACCAGTAAACGTGATGTCTTAAACTGTTCTGCCGTTTGTGTAAACCAAGACAATAGATCTCACACAAGAGTTATTCTAACCATTGTTTTTGTTCTCATTGGTGCGTCTAGTTTGGCCTTGGAACACTAGCCTGGTTCAGTGAGTGTTTTTAAAGAATTTGGCCTCGTCAATTCTTAAAGAAGCAGCCCCACTTTGCATTCACATAGGCCATAAGGTATCTCGCTATTCCACGATTGACTACTCACAACACTTAGGTCATTAAAAGCATTAGCTTAACCTTCCACCCACAAGGTATCACTATATTAAGGAATGGGTAGGAGGATTTACCTCCACAGTGATTCACCCGTTACACGTAATTAGGTTGTTCCTTTGAACCTAGATCTTGGGATCTCCAGTCAACTAGGTTGAGTTTTCCGTTCCGGTAACATTCACTAAAGGCCTTAACCCTATTCCTTTTGACGACTTTCCTACTAACTCTCGATTTAACCCATTGGTTAACAGATGTGTAATATCGTCCTTAGACTGTATATAGTCTATAGTGACAACACACGAAAGTAGTCGTCATATGGAATTATGTCTTCGACGAAAATGTTTAGACCTTCCATATATGTCATACCAATACTTGATTGGTTGTCGCAAAATATATAAAATTGTTAGCGCAAGTTTTGATCAACATGGAATATCCTCAAGAAAATGGGAAAGCCATTCAGTTACTTAAGTAGCTTTATCTAAAGAACTAAATTCCGATTTCATTATTGATCTCGTGATACACATTTGCTTGGAAGATCTCCAAGACACGGTTACAACTCCAATTAGAGAAAACATATTGTAGACACCCCAATTTTGACCGCTCGTAAGACTTAGGCGCTTGATTCCGAGCACTCAATGATGACAATTAGGGGTGTGCGCGGTACGGTTCAGGCGGTTTGAGAATAAAATTATAAACCGAATGGCGGGTTGGCGATTAGCGGATGACAATTTGCGGTTTGGGCCGTTTTTGGCGGATTGGCGGATTGAAGAATATTCTAACTAATTATCATACATTTGCATAATATATAATACTAATTTGTATAATATTTTTTAGATATATAACACAATGTAATTTTAAATAATATGTTTCATATATATAACCACTAATTTATAATAAATTTTATATCTTAAATCTCTCTCACACTCATTTTTACATTGATATTTCATTGAATGTTAAAAATATATATATATATATATATTAACTATAGCGGAGCGGAGCGGTTCGGTTGGCGGATTATAAATTTTAAAGTTTAAACCGCGGTTAGAGCGGTGCGGATAGATGCGGATCGGTGCGGTTTTAGCGGATTGGGCGATATTTTGCACAGCCTTAATGACAATTACATTGAGTCAGTGGTTTAAATTCTCAATAAAAGAATCTGAGTTCGAGCTCTAAACAATTCCAACCTGCCATACCCCCTATATTTCTACCTCGGAACTTCAGTATTGCACCTTGTATCAACTTGTATTGAACCTGAAAGTAAGAGATAGTTGAAATACATTGAAGTCCGGCAGGACCTAAGTGATATCCGCTGGAGATACCAACATCCGGCCGGACATCTTGACTTTTCAGACAGATTCAGCAATGTTCTGCCAGCTGCCCAATTCTACAGATATTTTGATCAAACCTGCTCGGGGCCTATAAATAGCAGGGTTCAGACTGCTGTATAGAGGTTGAAAAACATATATAGAATTTGGTTAGAGAGATCAAATCAATATCAAGTGAGTTAGAAATATCAAGAGTGAGTTAGAAATATCAAGAGGTAGAAAAGATAAAAGCTATCATCCTTCTTGTTCTTCCACAAGCCTTGAAGCTCTCATATCATCCATACATACCATACAAGAGCTTGAACTTGATTAGAGAATTGAAAATCATACTCAAACTTGAGGGTGCTTTGGAATCAAGTTTGATTTACAACAAGAACACCTTCTCTACAAGAGGTAAAGCTTTCTTACTTTTATTTCAATCTTTGTTCATTTTTTTCTTATGTTTTCATATTATTTTGGACTATTTTGAGGGCTGAAACTTGTGATTTAAAGCTATCCAAAGGTGGAAGGGTTAATCTCCCTTGCTTGAACCTTACTTCTAGCTTAAATCTTTGTGTTTCCCATTTGTTTTCGTCAACTTTTGCCATTGTTTTGGGGCTGATTTGGGACTGTTTTGGGGTTATTTTTCAACATCTAAACTATATGATTTGAAGTTGTAAAAGTGGGGAGGAGTTAGCCACCCTTTCTCATACTTGTACTAGCTTTAATCTCTCCATGATTGTGCACCTTCTATAGTTTAATTTTAGCACTATTGTATGTTATTTGCGGGATGTTTAATTTACTTTAATAAGTTTGTTTTACATATTATGTTTGTGTTATATTAACCAATTAATTCACTTTGCATAACCACCTCTGCAACCTTCATCCATTCTTCAATTATTTTGATTAAAAAGTTGTGAAAAATTAAGATTGTGGTTCAAGCATAAGAAAGAAACTTTTCTCATGCTTAATGGTTTAATCTCTTGGGAGGTTCACTACCAAAGGCATAAAACTTCCTCATGCTTAATGGTTTAATCTCTTTGAAGGTACCAAAGGCATAAAAACTTTCTTATACTAAAGTACAATCATTTATTTTTCAGTTCTTTTTATCACCAGTGTGTTTACTTTTAAGGGCTTAATTGACCATTGAAAATCACCAAGGAAAGTGTCATTATCACTTATTATCAAGTTTGGATTTCAAGTCATTATCGCTCACTATGGTTTTATCTAAGTCATTATCACTCTTTGGAGTTTGACTAGTCCTTATTGCGCATCTTGAGTTGACTTGAAATCCCTTATTGCTTGTAAATGAGTTTAACTCTTCATTTGTAATTTCCCCCGAAGAATTTATCATCAGTGTGTTTACTGTTAAGGGATGAATTGACCATTGGAAATCGCCAAGGAAAGTGTCATTATCACTTATTATTAAGTTTGGATTTCAAGTCATTATCGCTCACTTTGGGTTTTCCTAAGTCATTATCACTATTCTGAGTTTGACTAGTTCTTGTTGCGCATCTTGAGTTTGACTTGAAATCCCTAACTTGTAAATAAATTTGACTCTTCCTTTGTAATTTCCTCCGAAGAAAATAAGGTTTATTTACTCGGGTTAAGTTGACACTTATTTTCCTTTATTGCATTTCGAACTTAGTGGATGTAAATATCACCGTGGATTTAATGGATTAAAGAAAAGAGAAGGTAATATAAAAGAGGCTAATAAAATTGAGCTTAAAATGAATCAACTAACATAAAGAACCAATATGATTGATTGAATTCGGTCGGATGTTATACTGAGTTTATTGTGTCAAGGCTTGTCTTTCATTAGTCCATAATGTTTTGATGAATCTTGAAGCGTCTTTACGGCCAGACGTTATGCCGGAGTCTATTATTATGTCAAGGTGTGTCTTACATCAATTCATGATAATTTGATAAACCTTGAAGCGTTTCTACTTCCCTTCTTGAATTTGCTTCATGATAGGAGGGAGGGGTGGTTGTTATGCATTGCATTTATTGATCTTTATCCTATCATGTCCAAAATCATATTGCAAATCAACTTGCAACCATAGATGGTTTGGGAATCGAGTTCGCTCCTCTCTCGAGTATTTTCCATGATAGAGAAGAGTAGAAGAGACAAACATGGCTAGAAATACCCTATTTGCATGTTTGCACTGTTTCACCTCAAAAAAAAAAAAACAGATTTCCGCAAAGAAAACAAGGTATGCTTGGATTTGTTTAGGGCTCGACTAAGTCTTGTTTTGGGTCGGCAAGGCTCCAATAAATTGCAAAAAATACACTTTTGGTCGAAAGCAATGATAAGGTGAAACAGAACAAGTCTCAACAAGGCAGACAGAGTAATTCCTGAGGAGCATTGCGCGATCATTACATATTATTTGTTGTAATAAATTAGACAGCCCCTTTTCATTATTATTCATTCGGATTTGTAATATTTAATTATTCGGACACTTGGACATTCGAACCCTCCTTCGTGAGGACAAATATGTAATAAGTTGTATGTCTTCCAACCCCTATTCTTTCTCCCTTTCATTTACTAGCTTATGATGGTTAGTTCAAGGACATCATGTTTAATTTAGCATACTCATGTTTGCATCCACTTGTATTGCATGCATAAAAGTTCGGCTCAGCATATTATTCAAATGTCAAATTCAAACTCTTTACTTGAATACGTGCGCTATCACATGCCATGAATTGACTCGCATGCCATGCTAGTAGCCGAGCTTATTAATTGCATATTGTATGTGTTGCATTAGCTATAATACATAGTTAGGATCATTCTTTCTTTCTTTTTCTAACTAGTTCTTTTTTTTTTGGCTTGGAGTATAAGGTAAGTTTTTATGCTTTAGCATATTACATAAGTGTGATTGCTGTCGTATCAAACATACTACTATGAGGCTAATTGCTTAAATGATAAACTGTTTGAATGCCTGTGGATGAAGGCTATTCACTGACATTGGGATACTTTGATTAATGTATATATATGAGATCACTTTTTCAAGTGATACATATGCAAAACACTTGTTTTCTAAAACAAATATGAAATCAAACGTTCCAACTGTCCGTGAAATTAGTCTATACTTTTATGTTAAAGATAAAATTAGAACATATACTGTACATAAGAATCACATCATGATTAGTAGAGACTGATCTTTGATCGGGTGAGTGGGGTGCTCATTATTGACCTTCCCCTCTCATACCTAAGTTCCCGAACCAAGACGCTCTGGTAACGACGAACTAATGGCCTTTGGCACGAGTCACGGGTTTCCTAAATTTTCCAAAATAAATATTTAGGTGGCGACTCTGAAATCTGGCAAAGCAGTCCATTTTTGGCATTTTATTCAAACATCGATTTTCCAAAAACAATTTCCGGATTTGGACTCTTTTTGTGTTTCCATTGTTTCACATTGCACTTGTGAAATCAGATTCAAAGCCAACACAAGTGGAGTCCGAACTGTAAGGGCTATTCATTCTTCCAAAAGGGGGCGTAAAAAGCCGAGCTACACATATCCACCAATGGATTTGTAATCTCTATATCAGATATCTAGTAGGCACCTTTGTACCTTTCAGGTATAACTGGATATGAAGTTTTATGCAACCCATAATCCCGCCTTCATCGTAAGTACGTTACTACCTGCACAAACGCCTTCTAAAGATAGACATTGGGATTACTCGTGTATGTACTTAGCCTGCTTACTAAGAAGGCTATACATGGCCTTGTACACCTCATCAGATACTTTAAACTTCCAATGACCCGAGAATATTTTAATTGAAATACACTTTTACCATTATTCTCAACCAAATGTAGACTCAAGTCTACCGGTGTCCTCGACACACTTGTATCTGATTTACTAAATTTCTCAAGTATCTTATCAACATAATGCGACTGAGAAAGTACAATACTACCAGATGTTCTAGTAATCTTAATACCCAGAATCACATATGCAAGACCATATCTTTCATGTCAAACTTAGAGTTTAATAACTTCTTGGTAATTCTGAACATCTTCTCATAATTACCAGTCATACAGACACAAAATAACATATCTATTTGTCAGTGTCTTTGACATTTGTCAATATGTGTTTATTTAAAACCCACTTGACAACATAGTGTAGTCAAATTTCTTATGTCATCGTTTCAGTGCTTATTTCAAATCATAAAATGATTCTCAAGCTTACAGTCTTTCCTCGTCCTGGAATCGATAAACCTTTCGGGTTGTTCTATAAAGATTTATTCAACTAAATCTTCATATAGGAATACTATCTGAACATCCATCTTGATGTATTTCCAGATGTCGCACAATTACAATCACACTCACTATAACTGGTGATCACGTATCAAAGTAATCCATGCCTTCTCTTTGCCAGTATCCTTTGATAACAAGCCTATCTCATCGACTTTCATTCACTTGCATCCTAAGGCTTACTACCTATGCAAGATAAAGCTAAATTTTTTAGAGAAATCACAGTTTCAAAGAAGCTTATAGCCTCACTAGCCACCATATAGGCTTAAGAAGATTTAGATAGAACTTTAAAGTCCTAGCATATTAACATTTTCTAGGCTCATCTTTTTTCTCATGAAAATCGCTTCCTCAATTTCATAATAATATTCTTGTGTAAATCTGAATATTAGATTTATCCACAAGAAAACCGATATGCACTACTATGTTGTGCATAACCGTTGAACACAAAATCAACGGATTTTTAAGACTTATTCTAACTATCTTGGGTTTAGGTATTACCACCTTTTACATGACACCTCCACATTTGTAGAATTTATACGAAGGCTTTTGGCCTTTCCAAAAATTCATACAGGGTCTTTAAACAATTCCTTATGTCAAAATGATTATGAAACTCTCAAAATCATATCACAGAAAACATATTCCCAGATCGTCATTAACCGAATTAGGTCTTTCTCGAATTCAAAGCACCAAAACAAGTTTGGTCCAATATGTCACTCTGAAGCCAATAGTCTTACCATTAGGAAACACAAATCCAATGTTCAATAGTCTACTATTCGGAACTTCATAACATGGCCAGTAGTCTTATCACTAGGAATTACTAATTTATCAGCATGTAGTCAGTAGACTTTCTAATACTAGGAATCATAATGTTTTGACCTATGATCAGTAGTCACTTTACTTCTAGGAATCACAACGTCCTGACATAGGATCAATAGACTCTTACATTACTAGGAATCATCATGTCTTGACATATGATCAGTAGCATCTCCACTACTAGGAACCATCATGTCTTGAAATGTGATCATTAATCTGTTCACTACTAGGAATATAAGAAATGTATTTGAAATTTAAAAAATTCAAAAATATATTCATCCATCCTAACAGGTTGTCTTATCTTTGCTTTAAAGCAAAGTCACATAGCAATCATACATGTTATAATTGACACAAAGATAACATACTAATTGTCTCTGATTAATTCAAAGATATTATCATGCAATCTTATGATTTCCTCTAATCACACTTGATCTCTCTAGATCTTCCTTTAAGAACCTCGTAAGGCTTAAGGTTGTCAGGTGGAACAACATTTTCTGTTGTCACCTCTTGAAACCATTTCTGAAAAAAGCACTACAGAATTTCACTATTCTGTTTTTCCAAAAACTAAACTTAACACTAGAAAATCCCAAAGTCTAAAATTTAATTCAAAATTGATCTCTCCACTTACCCTAGAATCGAACATGGTCAAGAAAGTTTCCACTAAGACTGGAGGGGTTACATCGGTCCCACTTAAGACCCAGTTAACCTTAGACAAAACTTTTAAGAGCATGCTAACTCCTAGTCCATGAGAAACAAATTTAGAATTAAGTTTTTTAGGAGATAAACTAGGTTAAAACAAACCAAATACCAAGTTTACAAAACTTATAAGCAATTAAAATTTGTTATCAGAATTACACTCATAAAAGTTAACCAATACTCCCAGAACTGAGCCCATTATTTCTAATAAAAATCAAAAATATTTTAGTTAATGCTAAAATTTGATTTCTTTTCCCACAACACTTTGGAAATAATCAGATTATAACCAAAGATTTTCTCAAAACTTGGTTTACTACCACTTTGGGAATAAAAAGATTTAAACCCAAAGATTTCCTCTAACCATAGAGGTTTAAAACCAAATCCATCTTAGTTTTTGCGAATAATAAAATTAATCCCAAAGACTTTCTCTAAACTTGAAGGTTTATAATTTCTTTCCTTCTCCCTTTCCTTTCACTATGGTGAAACTATTACATTAGAAATTAAAACCACTACAAATGGAAATGGAATTGCAATTGTTACAATTACAAATTGTCTAAATCTGTAAAACGGAATTCATAGTTGCATCCAGAATCGTCTGTTTAGTCAAGAATACGTTTCTCCACTTGTAATACTTATCTTTGTATAAAACACATTACAAAACTCTATCTTTATTGCCGCTAAATCTCCATGCCCACTGTTCATATACACACTTGGATACAAGATGGGTTAATGAACTAATAAAATGAATATTACACAAGTAATTTCAGCTATAACTTGCAATGTGTAATTCAAATGCTATAAATGCATTGCAGTTACAAGAATGTCATGAGTTTCATGGCTATGAAATAACTACATATATAAGACTATTATGGTCATAACATTGGCATTTCAACCATCTAACTATGAGCAAATAATCTTATAAACAATAAAGTTAAACTCCTATAATATACAATAATATTTGGAGTAATTCACTTGATTATACGCATCAAGACATGGAAACTCACAATCGAAACAAAAATTAATTAATAGAATTATAATGCAAAATTATTCCACCATGCACTAATTCTCTCTTAGGATCCATCTACCTTATAATACAACATAATCATAAACAAACTCAGAAATAAGACTATTATATAGAAAAAACCAAAACTGTTTTACTAAATTTTCTCCTAAAACAAACTTGTTTGGAGATTATACCGTCGAAAATCTCTCGACTAGCCGAATCTCTTGAACTTCTCAAAATCCAACTATTAGTTTTCCCAGAATTTAATTAATCAAATTAAATCGAAACTATTACCACACTTTCAAAACAACATATGGAATAAATCCGCAATCAAACTGAACTATAAAGTGAATAATTAAATTTACTAAAATTCCGAAGGTCTAATATTATTCCTTAATCCACGCAATGGTAATCATGTTCAAATAAAAAATTAGTAGTCCAATTTACTAATTCCAATTTATTTTCTTTATTCGTATTATATATCATCATTTCTCGCTTAGGTAAACCTGTAAAGAAAGTTAGCTACAAAAGAAAACAATCAACCAAATCAAATAAAATAGTAAGAATCTTACATAATAAAATTTTTATTTTTATAAAAACTCCTACCAACTTAAACACTAACAATCAAATAACTCATGCAATAACAACTAATTAACATAAAATAAATTGCATAAATAAATTATTAGAAATTAACAATTCAAAACAATCCAATAACTCTAGGCAAATTAATTTTAATTCCAAGAGTTACTAGAATAAATTAAAATAAAAACTAAATTATTTTTTCAAAAACTATTTATAAGAAATCTGTTTTAAAATTGTTGATATTTTCCATAATAATATAAGAAAAATATATATAATAAATTAAATAGAAAAGACAAAACAATTATTATTATTATTATTATCAAAGAATGAAATATGAAATAAACTATAGAACAAAAAAAAAAAAAGAAAAAAAAAAAGAAGAAGAATGAACTAGATTACACTATGGAACATATTACAAAATGGATTCAAATGGACTTATAAAATAATATACAAGAAATTATTTAAATTAAAAAATTTGAAGAACGAAAGATAAAGGAAGCAAATCGAAACCTGTGTAATACCACAATTTCCTCAAAACAGATTCACCGCCTCCCGATGAGTGTTGGAAGTACGTCGGCGTCTATCTCCCAAGATACAACGGTTGAAACCAGCTAATGTAGAAGCACCTTTTGAATAGCTTCGACGAACTTGACAATGGCCACACTCTCTTTAATAAGAACCAAATAAGGGGCTAGCAAAAGAAGATAAGAAAAATTTTCTTTGGTGTAAAATAAACATCTCAAACTTTTTATCTCAAACACCATCTCCATTTTCCATAAAAAATCTCTCTAAAATTCTTCTTCCAAGGTGGAGGGGAAAGGCCTCTATGTATACAAGTAGATGAATCCCTAGCCATGAAGACTATACATCAATAGGGCCATCAAATGCCATTAACTAAGACCATCAACTCTAGCCATTAGAGATAGAGTTACAAAGGTTGAAAACCTATGGCCACTAATATGGTCATCAACTCCATCATCAAAAGATGAGAGTTACAAAGGTCTAAACCTCCCATGTGCTTAATATATACAAATAAATATGTATATAATGATATTTGAATAAACTAACTAGATGAGTCACAAAATGGATACTAATGTTGGGTCACAACCTGATCTTAACCCAATTCTCAAACACATGCATAAGCTAAGCCCAACACAACATAGCTTAGCCTAAGCTTAAGATTAAGTCCAAGTCTAAGTCCAAGACCAAACCTAACACATGCACAAGCACAAGCACAAGCACAAGCACAAGTCTAGGCCCAATCCAAACTAAGACTAAGTCTAGGCCTCTATTTATGAGACAATTCTCATTCATAACTCAATGGTTTCGGCTCATTATTTTTATATTGTAATCTTCTCACTTGAGAGAATACAAAACCACTCAAACCCAGCTCAATCGGCGGTTGGGTCTCACTTTAATTTCGAATTAAAGCTGTCGAAAAACCATTCATTGTGTTTGGTTATGGTTTTTTAAACACAGGTTTTTGAAAATTTTTGGATACTTGTTTGGTTATTCCAAAAAGTGAGTTCATTTTTCAAAATACATATTTTGAGGATTTTGTTCTTCACACATCACGTGAAGAGGCATAGGCTTACAGCCTATTATGTACTCCTCATAGTCTCTTAGTTTGATATATATATACATGTTATATATGTATAAAAATATAACAGCATTGATAGAGACCCCCTCCAATCACCAACCCCACCACTCCCACACACACGTGGCGGGTGGTGATTGGAGGAAAAGGAAAAAAAGAAAAGAAAAGAAAAACTGGCCAATGCGAGGGAAAGGGGGTCAAAGGGGGTGGGAGGGAAAGGGGGTTTGAAACATTTTTCAAAATATAATTTGGTATGTAGTAATTTATGGGTACATATCATACCATTAAATGTGTGATTTTATTATAAAATTTACACTCATTTTAACCACAGAAAACGTAAATTTTTTTCTCCAAATTTGCATTAAAAAATTTCTTTCGTAGAATTAATTTTTTATAAATGTTATGAAGCAAATTGTGTAAATCGTAAATTTAAACATAAATTTACGATTTAAAAAAAATAAATTTAAACATAAATTTACGATTTTGTAAATATGTAAATAAATTTAAACATATATTCACAATTTTTTTAATGCAACTTTGTAAAAATTGGGCGTTTTTCGCAAAATTTTGTTTTTCAAATTTTTGTATATAAATTCACGTTTTCCGGAATTTGTAAATATGTACGTTTTCTACAAATTTGCAAAAATTGTGATTTTTTTAATGCCAATTTAGAAAAATAATTTACATTTTCTATTGTTGAAATGCGTAGAAATTTTATGATAAAGTGACACAATTATGGTATGTACCTATACCAAATTATATTTTACTAATACATATATAGCATGGACATATATATATACACAATAAAGATGAGAATATTTTTTGATGTGACAATTTTTATTTTTTAAATTGCCTCTCTCCTTAAATTGGAGAGAAAATTAAAATTGCAATGATGCATTTTTTTTGAAAACCAAACAATGACTTTTTTTAAAATAGAGTTTTCAAATCACTTTTTAGAAATTTTTCCAAAAAAATGGAACCAAATGTAGTGATTATTTTCCAACAATATGCAATAGTGTTGAAAGACAACAATAAACAACAATTTTGAGATAGCCTCAAACAAGGAAATAAGCAAAGTACCTAATTTGATAAAGGCGTTTTTCTATTATTTTAAGAAAAAGAGTTTTTGAATGAAATAAGGGTTTTGATAAAAATGATGCATAATTTTAAAAAACATAGGAGTTCACGCATGTTTAAAAAGGGTCCATAGTTTTGATTAAAAAAAAAGAAAAATAAAAGAAAAGAAGATCAAATAACTGCTATTATGCCTTTTTGAAAGTAAATAGCTCAAAGTTTACCCACAAAATATATAAAAAGCATAAAACCACAGAATGGAGGAGATAGAGTAAGAAGAAGAAATGGAGAAAACATTTATTAAAATCAAGAAGTAAATAGCAACCAGAAAGAGCTTGAGAAAGGGGAAAAATAAAGAGAATAAACAATCTATCAAAACTTGGTGGTTAACCTATATGCAATCAAATCAACAGTGATATAATCACATATGGTTCATATGCCCATATGAACAAAATAAGAAAATGAACAACTGAACTAAAAAATAAAAACTAGAATAGAAACTAAACCTCATGAACCTTTGAAAGCGCAAAACCGCTGAAGGAAATGCCTTGCAACCTTCAAGTTTTCATCTTTCAAAGAAGAACTCATGATTTTTTGATGAACACACAAAGACAAACACAAACTTTTGAACTAGTTGGTTAAGTCTTTGCACAATGATGCTAGACAACTTTGGATTTCTCTAAGTGTAGAGCAATCCTATGAACATAGGATTATGAATTCTTGAAGGAAAAATAATGAAGGTGATTGGGGTTTATATAGGCTCTTGTATGGGTGGTTTCAAGTTCAAAAATCGATGTGGAATTGTACAAAATTAGATTTAGATATGATTAATTGTGCAGTCAAAGGGAAAATACAGAAAAAAAACACGTTGAGTCCTCAAGAGATTTATTTTTTAAAACAATATGAAAATTATCATCATTGGGAGTTTCATTCTAACTTGGGCAAGACGAATCCCATGTCCATTTGGAGCAGGCACAACAATCTTGATAAGGCCATAGTGGCCATGTATTGACTTGGGAAATGTGGTGCATGGCTAGTTTCACCATGTTCCCCTGTCTCGTATCTTTTTGTAATTTTGCAAATCTTAAACGATGGAAAGGATTATCAAAGTGGGCGTGGGCCGCCCATTTTTTAAAAGGTCATTTAAATTAAGTTTAGAATAAAATAAAAAAGACTCAGCCTAACTATGATCTATATGTTTTGTTAAAAAATCATTTTACTTTTACTTGTCGAAAATTAATGAGTGATTGAAAAATAGCTACCAAATCTTTATTTTAAATTTTGTTTTGACATATTTTATATTGTTGGAAAGCTCTTTGAAATACTAAAACTAGTGTTGGCCAATTTTGAAAATTGAAAAGCTTTTTTGCATAGAATGACGTGCAAAAGATGAGATCCTCTTTGAGTTTGTGTAAGGTCAAAAGATAATAGAAATGAATCAACTTGGAATGGAACATGTTATTAAGGGTGTTTGCATGGGTTAGAATATTTGATTTCGGATGAAAACTGGCAAATTGAAGGTTTCTAATCACTTTTGAGTTCATCATAAGACAACTTTTCTAAAGCTAGGCCAAACATTATAGACAGTCAAAATGGGATTTATACACCTATGCCATATTTTAGAATGCTACAATGTAAAAATGTTAGACTCACTCCAACAGTGTATATATTATTTTATAGCATGATCACTAAATAAATTAGTTTGCATCTATCTTCTGCTCTCTCTTCCTATTGAGAATGACTCATTTCTATATTTCACTATAGTCTATTTTATGGTCTCATTCCGAATCTACAACAATAATCCAAACTATTCATCACATAGTAAAAATCGTTTGTACAAAATATAAATTTTATTGAATATCACTAGACATGTAAACAAATGAAATTACGTTTTTTAAAATAGATAACTATGAGTTTAAACTTAAATCACTTATTTTATAAAACAAATGTGATTTATTCATTCATTTATCGATATCCGATAAAATTATTTTTTCACATAGGCATTTTTTTTTATTACTTTATAAAATTTATAAAATAAATGACTTAGCTTATGGGTAAAATAGAAGGAAATTTCTGATCAATGGTATTAGAAAATTTATTTTAAAAAATGATGATAAATATTAATCTTTGTTTGGTTTTGATTTTCAGAAAATAATTTTTTAAAAATTCTACTTTTTTTTTTTAATTTTTTGTATTTTAATGTTTCAATGAATTTTTTAATATTTTAAGCAATTTTTTTAATTCTTAGACACACCCATAGTTCTTACGTATCGGCCGATACGTATCAGAAAAATAGGACACCGCGACGGATACAGGCTGGTATACCGCTAAGATTGAAAATCGCAAGCGTATCGGCCGAGTCTCGGTACGTGCCGAGTCCCGGTACGTATCGGTCTATAACCATTACATAAGCTGCAACAGGCCGATTCTCATCGGTTCGGACTGGTACGGGAAAGAAAAAGCTGAAAAACCTATGAAATGATTTTTAAAATTTCACCACCGCGACACCTGATTTTCGATACGTACCGATTGATACTACCGATACCGATACTCTGCGATCGATACCGTTACGTTACTCAATACTGCGAGTTAGAACTATGGACACACCTAACATAAATACACTAAAAAAGTATTATATTTGTAAAAAAATCTTAAAAAATACATTAAATATCAAAATATACAAAAATTTAGTATATTTTCGTATTTTTGTATATTTATTAATTTTTAAAAATATTTTACTATTTAGATACATCTAAGTAAGGTATATCTAAAAAACTAAAAAAATTAATTAAAATTTTAAAAATATTCACTAAAAATAAAAAAATACAAAAAAAACAAAAAATCAATTTTAAAAAAATTAAATTCAAAAAATTAAAACGAAACGCACTAAATAATTATAATTATAATTTTTTTTCACCTTTGGGTAAGTAGTTTTTTGTGATATAATAAAATAAAATAGGGTGAGATACGGAGGAATGTGGCGGTATCAAGCATGTAGAGAGGGCCACAATCCTCAAACCTTAAACCCTAATATCGATTCTCTCTCCATTTCAGATCCTTCTCCTCACTCTCTCTCTCTCTCTCTCTCTCTCTCATCTTCCATCTTTGCTCTGTCTCTCCAACGATCGTCCCTCCCTCTTTCTTCCCTCTGTTTTATCTCTCTCTAAAACCTAAACCCTTTGGATCTCTGAAGCAGATGAAGCCGAAACCCCTAAACCACACACAAACCCTAAGACGAAGCAATCAGATGAACAAGACGAAGCTTGAGATTACTGATATCGTCTGAAATCCATCACACCTCTTCAAGTCCAGGTATTTATTTGATGATGGTGAATTGCTTAAAATTTGATTCAAATTGCTTGAAATCTGTTTGAAATTGCTTGATTATTGTTGTTGTTGTTGTTGTTTTTAGTCTGTTTGTTTTTGCGAACTCTTGCCAAAATTTGGCAATGGCAGGCCCTTTGGCAGCCCACTGTGGATGCTCTAAGTAATGTTCTTTGTTATACCCAACTCAGATAGTGTTGATCTCATACGAGTCATGTTAAGCCCATCAGGTGAAGCATTATTAAATGGGAATGTAGAGGTTCTGGAAATTCAGACTTTGTATGATTGAAATTAGTAACATAAACCAGTACATGTCCAGTTGTATTGAGGTCTTGAAAACTTTTTGATGATTAAAAATTTATTGACCAAAAAGAATTCACCTTAAAAGAGGCGAGCCCCTTACACATTAAGTGTCTATTTGTTATTTTTATTTATTTTTTTTGTCACACGGTATACATTAATAGGGGTTATATGTTAGTTGGGAAAGGAGGTAGTCTTGTGTCAAACTCCGCTCCATAGGATTTGAACCCGAAACCACAAACCACAAAGTGGAGCTACACAACTATTAGGCCAAAGGCCTTGGTCAAGTACCAATGTTGTATTATAAATTATTATACGAAACCTTCCCTTTTCTCACCATAATTGTCCATTTCAATCATCAAATTCAGCTTAACTCGAGCTAGGCTTAGGCCATCTGTATGGAGGCAGATACCAACTGTTATTTCACCCAGTTGTTCCAACTAAAGCCTTTTGTATCTATGTATATGACCTTGTCTTTCTATTTTCTAGTGTTGTATGCTTGAGCACTAAGAACACGGACACAAGATGTGATTTCAAAAATATGAGCACAAACATGGATAGGACATGACAATATTTTTTTTTATATATTTTTATTTGTTATGTAGATTAATATTGCATCCACAAAAATCAAAATTAACAAAAACTAATACTAATTTAATAAAAAAATTCATTATATTTAAATAATTAATAGATCATCCATAAACAAGCCAAAAAAGTAATAAATATTCAACATTTGACATCCATCAAAAGCATTACAGAAGAGGGGGAAAAGACTAGTGGCATGTCCCTGAAAAACAAATTAATTAAATAAAGGGACACGCTAGCCGGCGTGTCCCGTACGTGTCCGCTATGTCCTGGCTTGTCCTGTGTCCTTGGCGTGTCCGTGCTTCATTGATTGAGCCTTATCCTTTTGGGTGTTGCTAATAACTCTTTCTCTCTCCTCTTGTCTTCATAATAAGTTTGTCTTTCACGTTTATTGCATTGCTTGTTTGGAAAATTTTTACACTTTTACTGATGACTGGATTTCCTTTTATGATCCTTTTTTTGTCCAGGCATTAATTCAACATAGCATTTTCATTCGGTAAATTCTGTGGAAGAAGCATTTTTCATACGGTTTCCCCAAGATGGCCAATTTAGCTATAACTGGTATATTGGAAAAGGTATGATATAAAGTGGGATTTTGTTTTCATGATCAAGTTATGTAAAACCAACCTCCCCCTTTTCCAACACACACACACACACACAAAACTTTTACGCTGGTGTATGTCTTTTTCTGTTCTTCAGTGGGAAGGGTGCTTGCTATTATATCTTGACTTAGTCCAATTTTATTGTCCAGATGACTGGCAAGGATAAGGATTACAGATATATGGCTACTTCTGATTTGCTAAATGAGTTGAACAAAGAGGGATTTAAACTTGATGCCGATCTTGAGATGAAGTTGTCAAATATTGTCCTACAGCAATTGGATGATGCAGCTGGTGATGTATCTGGATTAGCTGTAAAATGGTTTGGTCCTTCTCCTTCTTTGTATCTCCCTTTCTTAACTGACCATTGATTATGCAACTTCTTTCATGGGCCATAGTATTCTTGCTCTTGCTACCTTTTTCTCTCTATAGATTTTATAGATTCATTGATAGCTCTCCTACAACCACCATTTTTTGTAGGAAGGCTTTAATAGCATTGTTGAAACATATTATTATTTTTTTGTTGGAATTGTTTCCCTGATAATGGTTTGGAATTGGGAAGATTATATACACACAAAACACACATGTTTTATTGCTTTCTACAATTACTAGTATCAATAAACATAAATTTGTTTCCTGGCAAAAGTAAAAGGGCAGCAGGCAATCTGCACATGTTAATTTCAGCATATATATGTCAATGTATTTTTATCTGCTGGCATTGTTTTTGGAATAAACCATAATAGACGCTGTCTATTCATGTTATTCTTTCTTATAAGCTAAGATTACATCTTGTAACGAGAATGGGTAGGGATGGGATCTTTCTTTGGCAATTTTTAAGTTTTTTAGAGTCTACAGAGATAAAACTATTCTCATTTTCGTTAAGCGCTATTGGGGACACCAAATAGCTCGTGCTAACTCTGAATATGGCATGCATGTTTGTTTGGGTTGAACATCTTTCCGGCAGAGACACTTGTCCAAACATTTGACCATGGACAATGAATTCATTGGGGAAATTATATAATAAAGGGGGTTTTGGTAAAAGTTCCTCACCATAATTTTCTTATGGGAGAAGGACACTCCAATAACTTTTAATTGATAAGGTCCATTAGTTTTTAAACTTCAATGGATAAGGTCCACATTCTAAATATTTGTAATTTTTGGGTCTAGTTTTCTTTATAATTCCCTCACAAATATATATAGATTTCGAGAGACCTAGTCAGCTGATATCTAGGCCAAATTGATGGTCGTCTCCAGAAGCTGATATACCTCCAATTCATCTATGAGGTTGATGACTTTGGGCCACACTGTCCAGGTCATCTCTTCCTCCACTTCCACCACAAGTAGTTCGACTACCATTTCTTCTTTCAGTTCTTCCACAAAGCCGTCACTCCTCTTCCTCACCAATTGTCGTTTTACCAGTTAGTATAGTGAAGGAGTCTTGATAATCTTGATACTTCATAAAGTAATATGGTGTAAGAGTACAGGTTTACAATTATATATAGCCTATAGGACAGGTAGTTCTATTTTGATTTTTTAATGGGTTGTTTTTTGTGGTTCAGTTTGTGATTGAAATGTTATATATATATATATGTATATATATTTTGTTGTTAGAAACAATTTGAATAGTGAAGATGGGATCTTAAATACTCGGTTCACCTAGGATGTTGGTTATTTTTCTTGTGCATCTTGCCATTTTTGTTCCTGTCTTTAGTAGTATTTTAGTTCCTTAATCTTCATCAAGTTGTTCTACTTGTTAATAATCTGGACAAGCCTCTTGTCAAATGCATTTGTAGTTTTATTTTATGATTGCTTCTGTTTATGATTTTTTTTTTACCTAATGCAACAACAAGGGCTTTGCTTGTTCAAAGAAAATTATCTTAGTAACGGGAAGTTGTCTGAAATAGCAACTCTTTTCTTGAATTGTAATTGTTTGACTTATCATGGCATTTCAGTCTTGCTCCATTGGTGAAGAAAGTCCGTGAGCAACAAGTTGTGGAGATGACTAATAAGCTTTGTGATAAATTGCTTAATGGGAAAGATCAACATCGTGACATTGCAAGCATTGCTTTGAAGACAATTATTTCTGAAGTCCCTAGCTCATCTGTTGCACAATCTATTCTTGTTTCCATCTCTCCACAATTGATAAAAGGAGTAACTGGCCCGGTGAGTTCTTAAAAACCATAGTTTAATGGAAAGCTTGGTGGAATTCAGAAATGAAGTGAGCTAGGTTTGCAATACATTTTCTTTCCTCTATTGAGATGATAGTAGATATTATTTGTTCTGATAGAAAGTCAATATGCATGATAAGCAGACACAGTTGAGCAGTCAAATGGACCTGTTTTATGTTTTCTGTGTGGGACTGACTGATATGGATGACTTATAATCTCACAGGAGGAATGGAACACCTACAGCCTAGCTGTTATAGAAAAAGTTTGTGCATGAATTAGGATTAGCTGGTCTATGTTATCTAGAACACAGTTTGTTTCAGTGTGTGGAAGTAGGAACGGAAACATGGTACATGACATTTACATGACATGCCATAAATTGTGGTATGATAAAACTATGCTTGTACGGATTACATTTTGAGAATATAATGTATTTCTAAACGTGAGGACAAAGTCCTTTCAAGCATTAAATATTGATGGCCTCGTTTGGGAACAGGCCTTTTTAGTAACTTTTTGACTTTTTGGCTAAAATATGATATAAAAAGAACTAGTATGTTTGGGATGACTTTTTGATTTTTTACTAAAAGATGTGCAAAAAGTAGAGAGAAAAGGGAATCTTTGACTTTTTGATATAGGTTGTTGGCTTTTTGATTTTTTTAGTGACTTTTTGGCTAAAAAAGCCTCTTGCCAAACGATGCCATAGTCTGTTACTTTTCAAATTTGTAATGTAAAAATACATTTTTTGGAGCATTATGGCCTTTTTTTTTTCTTTGTACATTTTGTCCTGCAAAAACTACACCATCTTTTACATTTTAGTTAATAGTTTTGTTTTTTTGTTCGTTCAAGGAAAATGTTATGGAAATAAATAGGAGAAACTTTGGGAATCATTTTGGATCACTAAATTCACCATTTTGAAATGAAGGTTTACCACGTTTTTAATGTGTATTCTTAAACTTAAATTGCTAGGTTATGTATTAGCATTTTTTGGTAGCATAGGCTGCTCAGCTACTCTTTTGGCTCTAAACTGAAATTATTCTAATCAAAGTATGCCTCCCTAGATATACGATGAAAAATGAAGGGGGGCATTTTCTGAAATGGAGAAAGTTGTCATTGTACCCAACTCTGGAGTCTTCAAATAGACTATAAGATGAATTAGTGTTCTGTGCACCGGACATGGTTAAAAGAATTGATGTAGTGGGAGGCAATTTTTTAGTGCTATGCAATTGATCCATATATCGATCTTGCATATGATGTATTAGTTAATCATACTTTTTTGTATCTGTCTGAGAGTTCACTGTAGGGTGAGTTAAATGAATTATATGAGGAAGAAAATGGGTTAGAAGTGGCAAATTGTAGTATTCTAGAAATTGTTGTAGACAGATGGAAACCCTTGGAGTCCTTTGATATGAAGATGTTTATTATGATAAAACTTTAAAACAAAAAGAACTTAAGGCTGTGGTAAGTTTGTCACTAACTCTGGTTAATGTGTAAACCAATGGATTTACATTTAGGCAGTGAAACATCTGGAAATATCATTTAGATTATTATTTTAAAAAAGAGGTGCGAACGATTTATGGAAGTGGAAATGAAGCCAAAAATATAATTTATTTTGCTTTACTTTGGGTTCCGTGTGAAGACTATCATGAAATATAATTTTTCAAAGCCTAAGAAGCTCTGTAGGTATATAAAGCACATCTTTTTGTAAATGCACTCTGGCTGTGGATAATCGCTTCATTATATTGAAAGTGCAAGAACAGCCCTTGAAGTTGTAATTTTTTTTTTTTAACAGGGAATGAGTACAGAGATAAAGTGCGAATGCCTTGATATTTTGTGCGATATTCTTCATAAATATGGGAATCTGATGGCATCAGACCATGAGCTGATATTAGGTGCATTATTGCCCCTGTTGAGTTCCAACCAGGCTAGTGTCAGAAAGAAGACTGTTTCATGTATTGGTAAGGCTAAGGATATGGAGTTCGAGTGTAACCAAACTTGTTGAATGGTATTATTTTGCAAGGAGAGAGGAGGAGAGTTGTGGATGGGGGAACACTTCGTCTAAATTCTGGGATAAATTTTTTGGGACATTTTTGAATTCAGAAATTTTACTAATGCTTTTCGTCTCCCTTCAGCATCTCTGGCCTCTAGCTTA
>JAPPVO010000019.1:170673010-170731000 GCA_030407325.1 Camellia japonica | reverse complement strand
AATGTGTCTGTGTATATGTACGTATCTGTGTATTTTCTCCGTATTTGTCCGTATGTATCTGTGTATCTTTTGTTCGTATTTGTCCCTTGGTGAAAATGTTGTGGAGGCACCACGGGGTTGAGGAGGCGACTTAGGAACGTGAGGCTGAAGTCCGCGAGAAGTATCTGGACCTTTTTATTGATGTTTGAGAGTTGAAATAGAAATGTTATTTTGATATTAGGATGTACATTGTATATGTTACGAAATTGGGTGAATTTCTTATGTTTAATTGGGAGGTTGTGTTATCATGCCATGATTGCGTTTCTACTGTTGTAATTGATTTTGATTTAGCGAGGTTATCTAGTTTAAATTTCAGGGACGAAATTCCTTAAAGGGGGAAGGTTGTAACGAGTTGAATCAAATTGAATTTATACTTTAATCTCAGTTGAGGATTTATTTTAAATTATTAAAATAAATTCATTTTGGACCCAATTGATTGAATCGTGACCCGTTAGTAACCATGAAATATTGTTGTGGTTTTATTATTATTATTATTTGATTACCATAAAAGAGTTGTGAATATTTATGGTGTGTATCATTAAACGAAATATATTTTGTGGTGAGAAAATATTATATTTACTTTTATTATTAAAGATGTTGAAATGTATTTTTAAATTTATAAATATATAAATGGAGAGGCTGGGACTTCAGATCCTTGATGTTCAATAATTATAGTGGATAAAGGAGGATGACTAGAACTAGCAGTAGTATTTGGAGAAGTTGTCCATTTATGTTTTGTGATTGTATTGACTTTTTTATAATAATTTTCTAAATATTCAAAGAAAGGAAACTGTAGACACCCCATTTTTGACCGACCTTAAAACTCAGATGTCATCGATTGAGCACTCGGTGATTGCGCATGTTGTGCTCGTTTCGAGGTTTCGGAGTTCTTGGCTGAGAGCCTTACCTCCGGACCTCGGGACTCTTTGTATTTTGACTCGGTTTGCGGACTAAGTCTTGTTTTCTCTTCCCAGAGGGAGGGAGAGGTCTTGTAGACCATCTCTCAGTGGTTGTAGACTACTTTTCGTGGTCGTAGGCCACTGTTCCCATTTGGAGACTAGTTTCCGATTTTCGGAGCCGTCGGCCGTGCGCCTCGGTTCGGGACCGCTTAACATTCTTTGTTTGGCACGGTTTTTGGGACACACTTTGTTTCCTCTGTCTAGAGGGACATTGTGGGCCGGGAGACCACTTTTGTGGCCGTACGCCACTTTTGGTGCTCAACAGCCAGTTTTCGAGGCACCCGGCCGCGCGCTTTGCCTCCCGAACTCTCGTTTTGCATCCTTGTTAGTTCATTTTTGGCATGGACCTTGTTTTCCTTGTTTGGGAAGTGGTACAACGGTGGGAGACCACCTTTTCTCCTTGGAGACCACTTTTCCCCGCCAGCCGATTTTTCTTGTCGGGAAACTGGTCTCCTTGATCTTTGGGCCACATTTACTGGTCTCCCACCACACCACTGGCTTTCTTTTAGTGTGGAGACCACCAATTACCCCTGGAGACCACTTTTTTTCTGGGAGACCACTTAGGGTGGTCGGCCGACCACTAAAAGTAGCTGGCCAACCACCTTTTCTGGGCGGCCCCTTTCCTCCTGTTTTGTTTGTTTGAGTGGGTGCCAACTGTGCCAGCTGGAAGGCACAGACTGTATCCTCTATACACGTGTATGAAGGATCTTGAGCCTTGTTTTTAGCTTCTTGAAGAAGCTTTGGCCTTGTTTGTCTATAAGAGAGGCCCTCCCCCTCCTTGAACCAGGTTCTGAAATTTGCTAAGGCAAAAATATATATATCTCTCTATATCTCTACATTTTGGGTTCAAAAGTGTATTGTTCTTGAACTATTGCACCACACGTCATAGCCACACACCTCCACCATTGATTTGAGGTTCTTGGAGGTTGTTTTCAGAGTTTAAAGAGCTGGTTTTTGGTCCCAAAGTTTGCTGGTTTTGCTGAGCTTCAAGGGTAATCACTTTTCCCTCTTTTAAGCATTATTTTGATCCTTCTCTTAGCCTCATTTGCATGCTTATTTGAGCTTTGTTGTCAACTGAAAAAAGGTTCATATTTAAGTGATTTTCATGTTTGTTTAAGGCTCTTTTGGTGTTGAGGGTCATCTACCCTCTTGCATGCTCTATTTAGCCTTGTTTTGTGCCATGCCATAAGGCATTCGAGCTAGTATTTGTTTGGCCTTCCTACCACTGAAATCCAATGGATTTTCAGTGGTGAGAATGTGGCTTTGAGGGCCTAAATCAGAGAGGGGTGACCCTCTCTCTTGTTGTCTTGTTTACTAGCAATTTTGGCCTACCAAAGGAGCATATGTTTATACCATTTGGAGGCCTAGTTCAGGCAATTTTTGGTGACTTCTAGGACCTGTCTAGGCTCTGACCATGGCTGGTTTGGTCCCCTTTTGTTTTCTTCTTGCATGTGTAGAGTAATCCTTTTCATGGCTTATCAAAGGAGCATGTCATTCTTGTATGTATTGGTCTTGTTTCAGTGAGTTTTTGGCCATCATTTGGCATGCCATGACTCTGTTTTTGCTTGGTTTGATAGTCCTTCACATGCTTCATATGCTTGTAGTGTAACTCATGTTCACTAGCTCACAATGCATGTTGTTTTGGCCCTCTATCCTAGCATATTTTGGCCATACTTCAAACTGATTTTGTTCATATTTTGGGCTGCCTTAGCTCTGTCTTGAGGCCTCTTGGTCGAAAAATGCTAGCCATGCATACTTGTTGTGTAATAGCATTGACTAGCTTTGAGTTTGGAGGTCCCTTGCATGCTTAACTTGAGCTATTTACATGTTTTGGCATCATTGGGCATGATATTTCAGAGCTTATAGGGGTGCTACACTTCCATATTTTCCATGCTTTAAGTGCTCTTTAGAGTTGTGCATTTATGCCCTATTTGCGAGCCACTGCATGAGCTTCACTTTTGTGCCTTTCAAGCCATCATCCCAACCCATTTTGCTATTGTTTTGGGTCTGCATAGGGTCTGTTTGGGGTTAGTTTCATCATTTGAGCATCGCTTTGCATGCCTATAGTGTAATGCACTTCACTAGTTTCAATGCTTGAGCCATTCAACATGCGTTGTGTGAGTTGTTTGCATGATTCGGAGTCATTTTGGAGTCATGTTATATGCCATTTCAGAGCTGAAATATATGCCATTGTACTCCATGTTTAATCCTTTCAATGCATGTGCAAAATTGTGTTTTTGTGCCTTAGGCTCGGGGCCATTGTATTGTGCGTGCTGGCATGAGTTTTGGAGCTTTGTTTTTATCATCTATGGCCACTAATTTTGGTGTGGCTGAGGCCCATTCATTTTGGTTTAAGTCCATTTTTGCATTGAGTATGCCATTGTATTCCATAGCATTGAGTATGCCACATTGTTGGATGATTGATCATTGCATTGTGCATGCCTTGTTCATCTCATTGTGTATGTTAGTTCTTAGGTGCATTGTGTATGCTAAGTACCACGTGCATTGAGTATGCCATTGTTAGTTCATAGTGTTGTGTATGCTAGTTTGCATGTTTGCACGTCATCCTTTGCATGTTTGCATGACTTGGTTGCATTGCCTTAGGATTGCATGCTTGATGTCACATTGTGCATGCTATTCTATTTGTTGCATTGTGTCTGGAATAGGAGTTAGTCCAAACACGGGAAACGAGGGACGTTTCATACTCCAAGTGATGAAACGTGCCTCGATTCTCGGTCGCCGACACTCTTGACTAACACATGATGGAGTTTAGGCATTTATGTGTTTATATGTGCATTCATTTCACATTGAGTCGTGCAATCCGACTCCCCGGCCATCATGCATCGAGATGCATGATTGGTGGCCCGAGGATCGAGACCTACACTCCATTGAGCTTGTACAATGATGGAGAGAGTGGTCGTGCACACATATGTTGAAAATACCTTGCCATGCCTCTCTCTTGCTCCTTGTTGCAGAAAATCAGAAACCAGAGGTAGAAACTAGTCGGCCGACCAGCTTTTCTGGCAGACAGACCACCCCTTTGGTTTCTTCCACAAAAGGTGGTCGGCAGGTACTCTCCAAGGCCAATAGCTGGTCGGCAGCCTTCCCACAGATTCCCAGGGTGGAGTTTCAGCCTTCTGGAGCTTTGTGCAGTGTTCTGAGGTCAATTGCAAACAAAGGCAAGTCGGGGCATCACAATGGATTTCCCGACAAGGCGACTCGAGTATGCATGCATCCTTTATCATTCAAGGAAGAGCTGAGGCAGCCCACATTCATGTAGTTTGCATGCTAGTTTAATTGCTTACTTAGTTAGTTTGTTAATTAATTAGAGTTGTGTAATAATTAGCTGTAATTTATTATTCATTTTGGTTGTGTAATAACTAGCTTAATTAGATTAGCTTAGATTAGCTAGTTGGTGTTGTATTATTTATTCGGACCCTCCGTCGAGAGGGCTAACTATTGTAATAAGTGTGCGTGTGTGTGATGCATGTCTTCCAACCCCACGTCTTTCCCCCTTTTATTTACCAGCTTATGATGGTTAGTTTTAGGGCATGTTTCAATTAGCATCCTTATGCTCGCATGATTGCATCCATTCATCTGTCTTGCATGCACCGGGCTCGGCGCATCATACTAACTGCATTGTATTTCAATTCCAAGTTGAATACATGTTATCTGTAACATCTCATATGCCATTTTAGAGTAGCCGAGCCTATCTTAGTTGCATCCTGCATGTGTTGCATTAGGCATCTCAGTATAGTTAGGATTCATGCATGATTTCTAATTAGCTTCTTTCTTTGGCTCGGAGTACTCGGTGAGTGTTTATGCTTTAGCATCCTTGCATATGTGTGAGTGACTGCCATGAGGCTAACTGATTATGTGATATACCTGTCTGAATGCCTGTGGGTGAAGGTTGGATTACTTGAATTGGAACAATTCATCGATTGTGAGTTTTAAGCCCACTTGAGAGTGGCAAATCCTCCTGTTTTCTAAGCCCACTTGAGGGTGGCAAATCCACGTCTTAGCCTACTTGCGAGTAGCACCATCAAACCATTTTCAAATAAACAAACATGAAATGTTTTGTTCCAACTCAGGTGATCTAGTCTATACTTGTATGCTGTGTGTATCACATAGTAATCTTAGGCTAATAAACCAGAATAAGAACGTATGTGTTTTCAAAAACTCGATATCATGTTTAGTAGTAGCCGATCTTTGATCGGGCAAGCGGGGGTGCTCATTGCATGACCTTCCCCAATCGTACCCAAGTTCCCGAGTCGAGGCAACTTTGGTGATGACGAACACGTGGCCTAGGCACGAGTCAGGGTTTCCTAAAGTCCTCCAAAATAAAATATTTAGGTGGCAACTCTGTATCTGGCAAAGCAGTCCATGTTTGGCACTTCTTTCTAAAAATCAGTTTTTCAAAACGATTTGCCAGATTTGGACTATTTGGTGATTTATCGGCCTCGCATTGCACTTTGCGGGATTAGATTCAGAACCGTGACATTTGAGTCCAAACTGTAGTAAGCCCAATGAACAAAACGGGATTTTCTTGGGACGTTCGGGCGCGTCTACAGAAATCGTCTGAACTAACTTCTGAATTGTCTTGATCAGATTCTGACTTGGCTTGGGCCACGATAAGACGAGCCATTTGGAGAAGCTCATCTTTGGATGACTTGGACTTGGATTTAACTTTGGGCTGAGCCTGAGAGGCAGAGGCCTTAGACTTAGCCTTGGACTTGGATTTATCAAGACAATTCAGAAGAGGAATCATTATCAGATGAATTACTAGGATGATCAGAAGAGGAATCATTCTCAGATTGGTTTAATTGAAAGATTTCAAATAATTGATTTTTTGATTCATCATTGATTTGGAGTTGATTAACCTTATCTTCTAATTTTTATTTTTCTTTACATTTATTAGAATAATGACATTTCTGACCACAATTATAACAAGTAATATCCTTATTAGATTTAGATTTTGGATGAGATTTTTTATAATATTTCTTTTTGGGTTTAGTATAAAATTTATCAGTTGATTTGGAAGGTGAATAATTCTTTTTATATTTATTGGAATATTTATAAGATGATTTAGGTTTAGAGTACTTATGTTTTTTACAACGAGAGGGGGCAACAGGAGGTAAACCATATTGTTCACAGAAATTTCCTAATTCATAGTTAGCCTTATGTTTATCTTTAGTAGTTTTTTGACTAAGTTTAAGATCAATACACATTCTTAATCCTTCTTTTTGAATAGTACTAATAATATCACCATAAGTTAAATTATTATATTCAATTACACTAGTAGGTTGACTAAGAACATCTCTAATTTTGTGAGCAAAAAGACTAGGTAAACCATTAATGAATTTTTCTTTCCAAAAAGATTTAGTACAATCTTCTCTTAACATAACTCTAGAGGTAAAGACATCTTTATACCATCTAAAATCACTTAAGGTCGGACAAGTAAGATTACTAAGTTGATCATGTATGCGAGAATATATATTAGTAGGAGTACCTATGAAATGGCGAACTATGGTATAGATTAAGGTATTAATTCCATCAGGTTTATAATAGCCAATAGTTTCATCAAAAATAGGTAAATCATTTTCATCCTTTTGACTAGCATGTAAAATAGATTCTCTTTGATCTTCAATAAGATATTTTTCCCACCAAGATTTGAGCATACCAGTAAAACCAGAACTTCAATACTCTATTTAGTCATAAACGTATACCATTTTCTAATAATTGTAGATTGTTGATTAGAATCATATTTACTCCAATAAGCATGACGTTTAGTACGATTATATTTATATTTAAATTCAATATGTAATTTATCAAGATCAGGAGCAAAGGGTTTACTAATGGTCATTAATTGAGGATTTACTGGAGGTATAACTTCGAAATCAGTTTGAATTGGAGAATCCTGAGACTTCATTAACTCAAGGAAGTTGACTTCCTTGAGTTAATGAAGCAGTTGGGTTTTGCTGAGCTTTGACCATGGCAGGTGTTGGGGCATGAATGTTGACTGGAAATTCTGCCTGAACTTGTTCAATGATTTGTGGAACTTTGAAATTATCCCACCATTTCACAAAGTGTTGGCGAATGACTATATCATCAGAAATAGCATATTGCCATTTAAATATCCATGGGGCTTTGTATTTGGATATGAAAATGAGCAATGTAGGGAACTTTTTTTTGTTGTGGACTAAATGAAAAAACAGTAGCAAAATAGTTGATTTGATCATTCAGAATAGAAGGGAAAATATCTGTAACGGCGCCATATTGAGACCACCATTGCAGAAACCAAGTAGGAAATACTACTTGAATTTGTGATCAAATTGGAGAAACCAAGAGTGACTATTTGTTTCATTTTGGTATAAGAAAACTTTAAATCAAGCATCAATATAGTCATAATAACTATACTGAAGGGAGTGATTAGGTAAATCTCGGAGTTGGTAAGGAGAACCCCATTCAACCAAAGAAGCAATATTATGAATATACAATGAATGGTAGACAACTTTACTAGTACAAGTTCGATCATAAATGGGTTTAATAACAATGGATTGGTGATTGAACAAAATATCTTTATAGAAAGTAATTGACTTTGCTGGATGTGAAGGAACAAAATACCATCCAAGAGGAAAATAGGATTTAGCAAGGTCATGAGCATTAATATCTTTGTGACTGGGTTCTTTAAAGAAAAGATTAGTAGAGGTAGATTGAACATAATCAGAACGGGCTGATTTAATAGGGTTAGGAGGATATGGTGTGACTGCTTGACCAGAGGAGGCAAAGGGATCAGTAGCCATAGTAGATGTATAACTGGGTTTAGGAATATTACCAAGAATTTGGTAACGGTTGACTAATTCAGCAGGATGATATTTAGTGACTAATTCTAATGGAGGAGGAACAAAATGTTGACTAGATGGGACCAACGCGTTGGAGGGAGGCCATGGATGAGACGCTTGTGAAATAGTTGAATTTAAATTAGCATCCACTGAGGATATCTAATTGATCAGTATGAGAAGGTAAACAGTTAATGTAATGAGCAAGTTGTTGTCGTTGAGCTTTAATCCGATGGAATTGAATATACTGAGCACGTATAGTAGGTGGATGGGTTAATTTAAGGAAAGCAAGGCGAGAGGCAGTATGTTTAACAAGGGATTTATAATGTTTAATTTGGTGTTTGTGGTGAGAAATAGAGGAAATTGGCATGATTATCCACCCTGTAAAAATTCGCGAGTAAGAAAACCAGGAATAGAATTTTGATAACCAGGAATATATTCAATATCAAAATAAAAAATACTTAAAATAGATTGCCAACGGGCAAAAATTTGCTTACTAGCAAGATTTTGAACATCTTTTTCTAAAACATATTTAGCAGATTTGCAATCAACACGAAGTAAAAATTTTTGATTTAAAATATCATCTTGAAATTTACTAATACATAAAACAGTAGATAAAATTTCTTGTTTAATAGTACTGTAATTTTTTTGTGCTTTATTCCAGACACCAGAATGAAAGCGAACAATTTGTGCAGAGGACTGATGAGTGACTTTCTGAGGAAGGATGCCACCATAACCAATATCAGAGGCATCAATTTGAATAATCTTGAATGAATTTTTAGAAGGAATACCAAGACGAGGGAGAGACTTGACATATTGTTTGACTTGTTTAACAATAGCAGTATGAATAGAAAACCATGGAGAAGGATTGTCTTTTAACCGATCAAACAAAGGTTGACAAGTTTTCCGAAGGTCTTTATGAAATTCAGCAATATAATTAAGGGAACCTAAGAATCGTTGTAACTGGGTTTTATCTAAGATTTCATCAGGAAACTTAGACGCAAATTCTATGGAACGACTAATAGGTAAAATGGTATTGTGATGAATATCATAACCTAAAAATCTGACTTTAGTTTGAAACAATTTAATCTTAGGAGCAGAAATGACTAGACCATGATTTTTAATGGTATAAAAGAAAGCAGTAAGATGTTTCCAATGGTCACTAATGGATTTGGAGAAAATAAGTATATCATCGATATAGACAATAGAAAAATGACTAAAAGGGTTAAAAATATCATTCATTATATTTTGAAATTCATTAGGAACATTTTTTAAGCCAAAAGGCATAACATTCCATTCATAGTGACCAAAAGGTGTAGTGAAAGCAGTTTTATATCTATCTTTAGGATGAATTTGTATTTGCCAAAAGCCACTTTTTAAATCAAATTTACTAAAAATAACAGTTTGACTAAGTCTCTTGATTAAGTCTTTTTTATTAGGAATAGGATAACGGATCCATTCTAAAACTTTATTTAATGGTTTATAATTGATGACTAATCGAGGGACACCTCTTTCCAATTCAGCATTTTTATTAACATAAAAAACAGGACAAGACCAAGGTGATTTACTAGGACTAATAATTCATTGATTTCGTTTTTACACATTTCAACTAATTCATGATTCATTTGAATAGGTCGAGATTTAGTAGGAATTTGTCGTTCATTAAAGTTCTTAATATATGGTAGTGTGACTATATGTTTTTTCCTATGCCAAAATACTGTGGGTAAAGTAGAACAAACAGTTGTTTCTAATTTTAACTTAAATTCTTCAATTTGAGAGATAATAACTAGATCGTTTAATTGTTGTTCAATTCTTTTATAATTGACTTCTTCTTTGAGATATCTTAACTGACGAGTTAATCGATTAATAGTTTGAGAAATAGAACAATCTTTTAATTGATTTAATTCTAGAACTTCAGGGGGAGATACAAATTTAAAAGTAATTGTTTGACCAAAAGCTTGAGTCGTTATACCATCACTAGAAGTGGTAAATGGGTATAGTAAAAATACAAATGGTGTTCCAAGAATAACTCTATTAGTGATATTTTTGACTAAAACAAAGGAGGTTTTGAAACAAACATTATTTTGACATATACGAACTTTTGGTAATTTATATTTAATATGCATTTTACTACCATTAGCAGAAGTTAATTTTTCACTTGTTTTTTCGTAATATTTGGTAGGGAGTAATCCTTCTTGAATACAGTTAAGATCAACACCAGTATCAATTAAGGCAATAATATTTAAGTCAAAATCATTAATAACAAGTTTAACTTTTGAATACCATTTTTGAATATGAATTTTATTGATAAGATTTAATCTTTTATTTTCAGGATTGGATTGGTGTGATTGATTATCAAACAAAAGATTATCAAGATTAGTATGTTCAGATTCATGTTCAGATCCACTAGGGGAGATAGCATCTTTTTCTTGGAAATTATCTAAATTTTTATTGAGTTTTAATGTAATAATTTCATCTTCTAAGACTCTATCTTTACTTTGTAATTCTTTAATGGTTTGTTTAATCTGATTAATTTCATGTTGTAAATCTTGTAGTGTAACTTCTTTTTGTTTATTTTTAAATCTTTCTAAAGTTTTGGATAAACTAATAATAGGAAGTCTGACCTAGATGAATTTGACTATTTTTTCGAAACAAAAGAGTATTAAATATTTCATCTTCGGTTTCAGTATCGGTAGGTATACTAGAAGTACTATGTCTAGAGGATTGACTACGATTAAATTTGATTCGTACGGAGCCATCTGTAAATTGTTGAATATCTTGGATATCTTGACTAGTAGATTGTTTTTGACTATGTTTGTAATTTTCATTAATTGTAATCCATTGGTCTAGAAGAGTAATATCTTTCCATTCAATCATTTGAGGAATATTTATATTAGTATCATTACTACTACTTTGAATCAGTAAAGTTTTATCTAGAACTGACAGAAGAATTACTTCTAAATAATCGACTCATTTTCCTATTACTTGGAATGGTTTACAGGAAGCTTAATACATTGTCTAAATTTATCATGTTTTCACATACTCTGCCTTCATACATACCCAATTCGGGAAACCCCTAAAATCCAACACTGCCTAACCAAAGGACTTACCTAGGACTTGGGACGAAGGATGGATGGCTAGTAACAATGTGGAAAGACATAGATATAATTTTGACAGATTAAGAGGACTGTAAACAATTACAAGAAACAAGAAGATAAAGTTGACACAGAAGTAACAATTCAGTAAGCAACAGATAGCAACATAACTTGGCTCTGATACCAAAAGGGAACGGAAGCAGAAGAATGGAAGAAGAAGATGAACTTGAACTTGAAATGAACTTGAAGTATGGTTAGCAGAATGATCATCTAAATTAGTTTCTATTTTATCTAATTGTTTACCAATTGTTTTTAAACATTGATTCGTATAATTATTTTGTTCAATAACTTTACTATTCACTATTCATCAACCAACAACAAGTCAAAAGCTACATCAACTTTCAGTCAATCAGCCGAAAGCATCTGCCAGTCTGCCCATTCCCATGTGCTGCCAGCTGCTCAAGTTCACAAGCGGCATAGTTATTTTCTTTTCTATAAATTGTGTAATTCTTGTCACGACCCCAATCCGCCCCTAGTAGGATGGTGCCATGATGGCCAGTAATCCGAGATTACCAAAGGCCTCTTTCCAAGATTCATACACAAACAGAGTATACATAGAGGGCTTACAAGTGCGGAAGCAAAACTTAAAGTACAAGTGGTCCATAAGAGCTGTGCATAGATCAAATGAAATGGCATACATGATATGGTTTTATAATCAACTGTTGATAAACAAAATACATGTTACATCTTGATCAAAAGACTTCTCAAGCCGACATGTACAAATACAATGAATACAAGCCAAGAAGCATAATCTTCAAGATGCCGACGTAAATACAATATGGCCGACATAGAACAAGTCAAGCCGACATAACATGACTCCAAAACAAGCTTGCAAAAACACATCTAGGCGTCGCCGCCGTCCTGCTCATCACCTACATATATATAGAGAGGGTGAGCTTGGATACTCAGTGAATGATACAAGTAATAAAGGTGTTGCATGAATAATAGCCGAAGTCCTTTCAAAACAAAACATGTCAAAGCTTTACAAATCAAGGGATGAACCGTATTCATCTAGCAAATTTCCAGAACTCCAAAAGATGCTTACTAGTATCAACATATTACAAAACGATGACATCTTGGCCAAACAAACCCACGCGGTAAGCCGTCAGTGGCAAAACAAGGGACTGAACGATCCGTAATCGATTAGTCAACCCACCCGCACAAGGCCGTCGGTGGCAAGGGAGATATCTCGGACAAGAGTGCTACAAAAGTTTAGAGTCCTCTAGCACAAGGGACTTGTACTGCGAAAGTTTAGAGTCCTCCAGCACAAGGGACTTCTCAAAGATGTCATCAAAACAAAGCTTATACTTAATATATCAAAATAGGGATAATCATTCATGCTTGGAAAATACTTTTATCAAAACGAAGCAAAGCAAGATTTATCAAAACATTATAACATAACTTTATTAAAAATACCACTCACATAGCTCTTCGGGTGTAGGCTCGAGGCAAGGATCAAGACCTACAATCACATTGCAAATACTACTGAAGGTGCTTCAAGTAGACAAGAAGAGATGCTCAAGGATGGATATGAAATGCATCTACAAGACAAACTGTACATGGATGCAATGATCCCGGCATTCTATTCCAAAACTGAGTCAAGACAAAGCAGAACAAACTGAGATTAAGACACTGTTTTTCACCTCGAGAAAACACACTGGGTACCAACCAGGTCGTGGCCGAGGTCCCACACCTTCTCGCCGAGGTGTGGTCTCGATGGCCACATTCAAAAGCGAAGTCCGGAAAAATCTGGGTTTCCCTTCGAAGAACATGAACATGAAGAATATGCATGCTTAAATCACAACTTGTTATTCCAAAACCTGAGATTTCATGCTATGAGTTCGAAAACATGGACCTGGGTACCCACACAAGAAGATCATATGAAAACAAACACAAAAACATGGTTCTTGTTACAAACTTTCGGATCAAAACAAGACTTTCCATCAAAACACATGAACATTACCTTCTCTTTCTAAAACCAGCTTTAAATCAATGCATGGCATGCAAAACAGATTCGATCGTGCAATGCAGCTAGATGATCGATCAAAACAACAAGAGTGGGTTAAGATTCTAACCTCAAAACTCGAATCTAACGGTTCAAACCTCGAAGATCAAGCTTGGAACTCTACTACACTCTCAAGAACTCTTCTCCTAGAGCTTCTCTCTCTACAAGGTAAGATTTGATACAAAATGATATGTTTCTAGGTCTGCCGGCTAACTAAACCCTCAGCTCGGACACGTGGCGCTACCGGATTGGGTTACCTCCAAAAGGTGACTGATTGACAAGACAAGACTATGACAAAGTGTGTTCAACAAGCTAGACGGCAAGAGCACTCCGGCAGTGGTGATCTCGGCTAAGGACAAAGCTTCGGCAAGTGGGGTGACCAAGACATCGGCTTGGAAGGATAACTCTTGACTAAGCTGTGCCACACCTTGGCCTAGATGTGCCACACCTCGGTCTAGGTCATACCAATCCAGGAACAAAATCACTTAGTGCAAGGGCAAACATCTCGGCCTAGATGATACACATCTCGGCCATGGTGATGCACACCTTGGCCTAGATAATGACATCTCGGCCAATATGCCAGGGTGGAGATGGAGGTCAACCAAAGTGGTTCCAAGTTAGTTCTAGGCGCAAAGGCTCAAAGGTGAACTAGGCTAAGATGACCTCGGCTACATACCAAGCAAGGAACAAAACCATGCAAGCAACACTTAAGCAAAACGAGACAAGACAAGATTTGCAATTACTACATAACAAGACAAGATCATACATGAATGTATGCAAGTATGAGTAAGTCAAAGTGAGGGTTGTTACAATTCCAGTCATTTGTATTCAAGTTTTGTTGTTCTCTTTAATTATCTCTCTTCGTCTCTCTGTCCTCATATTCATCTGTTTTCCAATTTACTAGCTTTGAAGTTATGTATTTTGAAGCAACTCTTTGCAGTTACTTCCAGTAAACAATTGTAAGTTATTTTAAAGTTATTTATTGGATTATTTTGAGTTATATTTTTTGTGCCTATTATTTCAAGTTCATTTCAAGTTCAAGTTCATCTTCTTTATGGTTAGATATTTGTATAGTTATATATTTGTTTTGTCAAAGAAAAGGAAATATCTATAAATAGAACTTAATAGATATTTTTTTATACTTTGGGTGTTCTTTCCTAGTTCTTACCGTGGAGAAAAGAAAGAAAAAGAGTTCTAAGTTAGTTTTTCATGGGTTTGATCTAGTGTAAGTCATTTTTGACCCATAGTGCTTTGGATCAAAACGTAGAGAGCGGAAAAGGCGTCGTTTGGCTCCAAGAAAATTTAATTTCTGTTGCCGAAAAATTTGAAAGCTTCTTGGCTTGAGGTAGAGATTTTTCCTACACTTCTTTATGTACTTTTACTTGATTATATGGAGCTTAGAGTTATATATAATTTAATTAGAATTTTTGAAAATTTTGTGATTTATTTGCTTAAAAGAGAAATTTTGAGAAAAATAAAGAGTTGATGCCCAAATTGCGAAAGTGTAAACTTGGACTATGTTTGTAAGGTTATGAAAGAACTATGTTTTAAATTTGAACAAAAGCGGACTTCAACTCGATCGGTTTTGAAATTTTTACTGGTTTGTGACCCAAAGAGCATTTTTAAAGAAAACAAAGGAATTACGTTTAACTTTTGGGACTTTTGATCAAAATAGGATGTCATAGTTGAATAATGCTTGGAGGATGAGTTTGGAAAGAAAATGATGTTTTCTTGGGCATTAACGGTATTATTTTGCTTAATGTATCTGTTGGAATAAACCGACTAGTTAGAAAAGGACCTTGAGAGGTTACCGGATGTGATTGTGATATGAAAACTAGTGTAGTTGTTCATATTTGATGAGATGTGAAATAGATTGTATTTATTAGAATTTTTAGAATTTAATTGTTTAAATATCTGTTTTGGGCTATTGGTGGAGGATAACTATGATTGTTATAGAAATGCATGAGACTTAGGTAAATTGAACCACATTCCTCATTTGTTGCATTGGACATTGCATTATATTCATTTCATTAGAAATGTATTTATTTTTTAGAAATGTTTGGAAATGTATTTGTTTGCGAAAAGATGAATACTTGGTGAATCTGGGTAGGGGGTGTAAAACTGCGCGGTTAGGTGTTGAGTCTTCCAATTTACTGGTACAAATGACAGTGGTAGTACATTAGGGCCTACTTGCAGACACTCACCTAAAGATTCACAGAGTCTGTATTTATGTGATAGCTATAGTTTAAAGTGGAAATGGTTTTATATTTGTTGTTACATCTCAGCATTGCATGCTCTATAAAAAGAGAGATAAACTGTTTTATCATGGGCATGGCATGAGTATACTCCTCTTTAATCTTGTCATGGCTCATATGTTGTGTAGTATATCTCTACTGGGTTATGGCTCACCCTATAAGGGAAACCATTTCAGGTATAGGTGCTATGCCTCCGCCAAGGCATTGACTTGGGAGAATTCGGAGCTGAGGCTTCATTTTTGTTTTATTGTTATTTGTTGAATGTAAGCCCATGGCTGTATTTGCGTTGAGTTGAAACTCCATTTTATGTAACCAAGAATGTTCTTGGATAAATTTGTAAGCCTATAGGGCACCTATTATCTATTGGGCTTCAATTTCATACTTGTTGTAAAATGTATGCTTGGGATTGGAACTGGGGTATTGAGATGTGAATAACATGTATTTAGCATTTGGGATTTAATGGAAATGGATGCACGGAATAGTTAGCTAGATATATGTGTTTGTCTATCAGGTGGATTTGTTGTATAAATAGATATACCCTGCCCAATTTTTCGAGGCGTTACAGGGATGGAGATGGGTGTATAATATTGTACAGTGTCATTGTAATTGTTTTGATTTGGTGAAAGGGTGTTCCATTTAAAATTGTCATTTAATGTAATTTTACCTCAGCATATAATTGTAAAAAAAAAAAAAATGAGTGAGAATTAAAGGATCCAAAGAAATTAGGTAGATGCTAATAACAATACTCATTTTTAAACTTTATAAATTACTTTTTATATGTATTAAGTAATATTGTGTACTAAGAGTATTAATAATGTATAAATAAAATCACCCAATTTAAAATTCTAATAATTTTCTAGTATCTTTTCTGTTACCCTAACTTTTCCATTTAGTTTAGTTGAGACATCTTGCCACAAGTAGGTGTTTTCTTATGGCCAAAGTGGTTGTGGTTGGATAGTATGGGTTTAATACACATGTCGACATGGCTGGGAAATGTTTTCTAATCTTGATGAGGTAGACATATATATCAGTATTTTTTTTTAAATAATGAACTACAATATTATTTTCTACTAACATAAGAAGTAAAAAAATAGTATAAAAAATATATAAAGAGTTTTTTTGAAATCTTATGAGTAGGACAATTGCCCCTCCTACTCCACTCTAGGTCTATTATTGCTTCCTTAATCATTATTGATATATGCTTCATGTACCATGTACAATTTTAAGATCACATCAATAAGGAAATATTAAAGATTGTGTAACATGTGCAAGTCATGTCATTTGTAAATTTCATCATTATAAATGACATAATTTTTTGTGGGAGTCCTAATTAAAAATAAAATTTGAATTATAACCGAATATCAAATCAAGCATAACTAAATAACTCTTAGATCATAATCAAAATTGAAAAATCTAGAAACCCTAGATGTTGATTTGTGATTATGTACCAATTTTAAGCAGAATATAACAATCCCAATCAAACAATCAAAGACAAATCGACACAACGATTTTATGTGGAAAAACCACAATTGGACACCTCCAACTGTGATTAAAAAACCACAGGCAACAGCCACAAAACAATCCACTAAGAAGATTTAAAGGAATTACACAGGTATACTCTCAATTACCTAGCGAATCCACACCTAATTGAACCAACCTCTATGTGCCTCTTCCAACCCCGTCTTCACCTCGGAATTGTCTTTACGATGAGCCACTCCAGAATCCACCGAAGCTTCAGGCTCGAATTCTTCAGAATCCACCGAAGAACAACTCTCTCTCTCTCTTGTGTATAACAAACAAAACCTTTGATGTACTCTCTAAAACCATGAGTTGAATACTCAATAAAACATCAAAGAAAACTAATAAAATATCCCCAGATATAAACCTTAAGATCCAACAAGAATATCTGGAGGGATTAAATAGTTTTGGGAGAAAACCAACTATTTATAGAAATCCAAAAGTAATCCTAGTTTTGGAAGAAATCCAATTACTTATAGAAATCCAAAAGTAATCCTAGTTTTAGAAGAAATCCAATTACTTATAGAAATCCAAAAGTAATCCTTGTCAAACGGGATTGCTAATAATAAAACCTAACAATCTCCTCCTTTGGCAATGCCGTGACAAAACACACCTAACAAATAAAATCCTAATCACCCCAACCCATTACAACCAACAAACACAAACTTTTTTCTCAAGATTAAGATCTGCAAAACAGCTATTAGTGCCACAAGAGTATATGAAAAAGCAATAAACATATGACAAGATTATCTTGAAGCATGAGATAGAAAACATGAATAGATGCGGCTTGAAGATTTTAAGAACATGTAGCATGGATAGATGAAAACTAAGACTTATGCACCCGACACATGACATGAATACATGAAATCCTAAGACACACCGGACAACATTAATCCCCCCCCCCTTTTTTTCACGAATTGACAAAGGAAGCTCAAACGATAAAGAAGCCAATGCAAAGCAACATGCAAACCAACTAATGCCAATCTCCCATACCAAACAAAAAAAAGTGTTCATGCTAACAAACTCTTGCAATGATAAACCAAACTCCCCCTCACTAAAAACAACCACAAACACTGTACTGAAAACAATGAACAAGAACAAACTGACAAAAATAATATGGTGGAGCAAGCAAGGAATTTCAGATTAGTACCTTAAAACACACAAGACTATCCAAGAAGCACAATTACTAGAAAGCACAATGTGCACAGCCTCAAGAAGATTCCTCATAAAAGAAAGTGATGCATTATGTGAAAAACATAGATCCCATGATAAAAGTGTGTGTGTGACTCTTGGAGTGTGACAAACACTAGATTCAATCCTAGTAGTGATATGAAAGCTGGACCTCCGACAAGAGAATCTAAGCACAACAAAGGAAAGTCAAACCACTAAGAATCAAGGGGTATTTGGTGAGTAAAGGCGGAGGCTCCCCCTCAATCAATGAATCTTTTTTTCTTTTTTTTCTTTCTTTTGCACTTTTTTTTTTCTCTTTCTTTTGCATATTTTTTCTTCTTCTCTTTCTTTTTCTTTTTCTTTTTCTTTTTTTTTTGCACATTCATCGGCGGCTGACACGCTCAAGAGTATGGAAACCGAACTAGAGAAACATGGATATAATAAGGATGGCCTGGTTGGTGACTCTGAGGTAGCCTTTTCTTCATGGCTGGACTACAAAAAATAGAGGGGAAAGCCGTGGAGATGCAAAAAGATGGAAGGTGGTTAAGAGACTCAACATCACCCATGATATGCTAGTATAGGTCAATTCCTCTAGAAAAGCAAAAGATACAATGCCAGAAGTCCATAAAAAAAATAATCACTAAGGCGAAAGACTCCGATATTTGCTAATCCAAGAGTGTGTATAGAATGAGACATACTAATCAAAAAACACACACTCCAAAATGAGTAATGACCACAGAAAGCACACACATATTAACTTGTAATGGATATTCTCATCAATTCCAATATGCACCAAGGACTACTCAAAAATTTCAAGCTTGCAAAACCATACAAGAAAATCTTTTGGATTTTTTATTTTTTTAATTATTTTTTTCTTTTTCTAAACAAAGCAAGACATAAAACGAACATGCACACATTAAAAGACTCAAAAAGAAAAAAAAAAAAAAAAAACACACAAAAACCTAAAAACAAAACCGAAAAAACAAATTAACACAAGTCAAGTTTTCTCACCCAAACCGCTTTAGTATAAACAAAGTTGTGAGCATTGCGGTTCTTGGGTGATGTCTTGACGTTGTGGTTCCCTTTGCTTTCAATGGGAACCCGTCTCGACTTGGGTTCTAACATCCTATTTTTAGGTCTAGGCAAATACACTCTCCATGCAACTTATAACAATAAGGGCGAATATGACCATGCATACCACAATGATGACAAATAAAAATAGGGTGTACCTTTTTTTCTTTTACCTTACCAACTCTAGGAAATTTGAGAAGTCCATCCTTATGTTGAATTTTTTGTTCTCCCTTTCCTTGAGTTCTTGTATCATGAGATGTAGATGCACTCTGTTTTTGCTCTTTGTTATCACCAAAGCCAATGCCACTCTTGTCAGAACAAATTTGTTGAGACCCAATGATATTGTCCAAAGTCTTTGATCCTCTGTTCCAAAGACCAATGGTTGCCATAGCACACTTGAGTTCTTCCTCTTTCTTGATCATTAGTTCTTCCAAAGCAACTTGAGACATCTCGAGAGTTTCAATCTTTTCTTCATATGTTGCATAGATTTGCTGTAGCTCATTCCTCTCTGTCTCACAAGTCAAGAGTTTTGCACAAAGAGCTTGTTGATCATTAGAAATCTTAAGGGCATCATTCCTAGCCTTGGAAATCTCTTTTTTTAACTTGACATTCTCACTTTCACATGCTTTGAGTTTCTTTATGAGTTTGTCATTCAATTTGAATAAGTTAAGAGACTCCTTATACAACTTTTGATATGCTTGCTGAAGTTCTTCATCTTCACTCTCCGAGGATTCGTCAAGTAGGGGTGATCGAACCATAGAATTTCCCTCACGAGTTGAATCCATTATCACAAATCAAACAAGATCTCGTTCTAAAAGAATTTTTTAAAAAAAAAAAAAAATAGAACGACCTGCTCTGATACCAATTGAAAAATCTAGAAACCCTAGATGTTGATTTGTGATTATGTACCAATTTAAAGCAGAATATAACAATCCCAATCAAACAATCAAAGACAAATCGACAGAACGATTTTACGTGAAAAAACCATAATTGGACACCTCCAACTGTGATTAAAAAACCACGGGCAACAGCCACAAAACAATCCACTAAGAAGATTTAAAGGAATTACACAGGTATACTCTCAATTACCTAGCGAATCCACGCCTAATTGAACCAACCTCTATGTGCCTCTTCCAACCCCGTCTTCACCTCAGAATTGTCTTTACGATGAGCCACTCCAGAATCCACCGAAGCTTCAGGCTCGAATTCTTCAGAATCCACCGAAGAACAACTCTCTCTCTCTTGTGTATAACAAACAAAACCTTTGATGTACTCTCTTTAAACCATGAGTTGAATACTCAATAAAACATCAAAGAAAACTAACAAAATATCCCCAGGTATAAACCTTAAGATCCAATAAGAAGATCTGGAGGGATTAAATAGTTTTGGGAGAAAACCAACTATTTATAGAAAATCCAAAAGTAATCCTAGTTTTGAAAGAAATCCAATTACTTATAGAAATCCAAAAGTAATCCTAGTTTTGGAAGAAATCCAATTACTTATAGAAAACCAAAAGTAATCCTTGTCAAACGGGATTGCCAATAATAAAACCTAACAAAAATAATGTCATAATTGAAATCACAATATGTTATAACTAATCACAATATGTCATAATTCAGCTAACTTTTTGTTCTGAAGATCTTTTATTAATTTTGGATAAATTTTACAAGAAAATTGTTATTTTTTATGATAAAAATTATAATTATTAAAAGTGTATTATGCTATTTTGTGATAAAAATATAATGACAAATCTATGGTGTGTAATAAAGCAAACATAATTTATTTGAAATCCATTGGCTACTTCATACTAAAACAGTCTAAAACTTTATTGCAAGTGATAAGGAATCAAGCAAAAGATAACAGGTTATCTAGCCAAAAATTTATTAAAAGCGGCAACCTACACAAATATTAATTCTATGATATAAATCTAGAATTTGTTAAAAATAGCCACACAAAATAATAATAATAATAATAATAATAATAATAATAATAATAATAATATATAATAATAATAATAATGAGAATGAATGTGAATTGGAAATACATTTATTTTTTTAGGAGCTTCAAACTATATCAATTTATGAATCTTTTAAGTTATTAAATCAAAGCTCTAATCTCTTTGACCAAACAGACACCATTTATCCAAAAAAACAACTATCTATTGTAACTTATCGGTTGAAATCAACCTATCTCTTAAAATTCACCAAACTAATTATGTGTTAAAATGTGATAAATGCCACTCATTTAACACCATATTTGTTGAATATAATACATTTCTATACCTCACCATCACCACTTGCCACCGCAGGCCATTGTCGACTTTTCTGGCAACTCTTTCAACATCGTCAACATTTTTCACCTTGTCCTTATTACCAAACAAGGTTTTACCTTGGATCTAATACTTTATACCCCTTTGAAATAAACTTTTCACCAATTGTCTCTATTATTTACTGCTAATAAACCAATAAAATAGAATTTCCTTACCAATATCTAATCATTTTCTTTTCATTTTCATAACCCAACAAAAAAAATAAATAAACACTACATTTTTATTTTCCTATTTTTTCCCACTCAAATCCAAAATCCAAACCAAACTAAACTTCAATCCATCCCCATATGTTTAATTCACAGGTCTTGATATGTTTCAGTAAATCTGGAAATTTTGATAACCTACTGCAAATACGATAAGAGTAAACATGTTTATTTTTAAAAGTTATAAACATGTTTAGTAAAACATTATACTATATTTTATTTTATTTTATTTTATACATATACAAAAAGAAGTTCTGAAAAAACATGTAGTCACATTACCATATATTAAGAATTTTTATGAAAGTCAAATTCCTACTAAATCTAGACCTATTTAAATGAATCATGAATTACTTGAAATGTGTAAAAAAGAAATCAATGAACTATTAAAAAATCGAATAATTAGTCCAAGTAAATCACCATGGTCATGTCCTGCTTTTTATGTGAATAAAAATGCTGAATTAGAACAAGGTGTCCCTCGCTTAGTCATCAATTATAAACCATTAAATAAAGTTTTAGAATGGATTCAATATCCTATTCCTAATAAAAAAGATTTGATTAAAAGACTTAGTCAAGCTGTTATTTTTAGTAAATTTGATTTAAAAAGTGGTTTTTGGAAAATACAAATTCATCCTAAAGATAGATATAAAACTGCTTTTACTACACCTTTTGGTCACTATGGATGGAATGTCATGCCATTTGGGTTAAAAAATGCTCCTAGTGAATTTCAAAATATAATGAATGATATTTTCAATCCATTTAGTCATTTTTCCATAGTTTATATAGATGATATTCTTATTTTTTCAAAATCAATTAGTGAACACTGGAAACATCTTACTGCATTCTTTTATACCATTAAGAGTCATGGTCTAGTCATTTCTGCTCCTAAGATTAAATTGTTTCAAATCAAAGTCATATTTTAGGTTATAATATTCACCAGAATACTATTTTACCTATTAGTCGTTCCATTGAATTTGCGTCTAAATTTCCTGATGAAATCTTAGATAAAACTCAACTACAACGTTTTTTAGGATCACTGAATTATATTGCTGAATTTTACAAAAACCTTAGGAAAACTTGTCAACCTCTGTTTGATCGGTAAAAAGACAATCCTCCTCCTTGGTCTTCTACTTATACTGCTATTGTTAAACAGGTTAAACAATATGTCAAGTCTCTTCCTTGTCTTGGTATTCTTACTAAAAATTCATTCAAAATTATTCAAACTGATGCCTCTGATATTGGTTATGGTGGCATCCTTCTCCAGAAAATTACTCCTCAGTCATCTGAGCAAATTGTTCGTTATCATTCCCGTGTCTGGAATAAAGCACAAAAGAATTATAGTACTATTAAACAAGAAATTTTATCTACTGTTTTATGTATTAGTAAATTTCAAGATGATATTTGAAATCAAAAATTTTTACTTCATGTTGATTGCAAATCTGCTAAATATGTTTTAGAAAAAGATATTCAAAATCTTGCTAGTAAGCAAATTTTTGCTCGTTGGCAATCTATTTTAAGTATTTTTGATTTTGAAATTGAATATATACCTGGTTGTCAAAATTCTATTCCTGATATTCTTACCCGAGAATTTTTACAGGGTGGATAGTGAGTTACATCATGCCCATTCCCTCTATTCCTTACCATAAACACCAGATTAAACACTATAAAACCTTAGTCAAACATACTGCTCGCCGCCTTGCCTTTCTCAAATCAACCCATTTACCTACTAAAAGAGCCCAGTACATACAATTTCATCAGATTAAAGCTCAGAAACAACAACTTTGTCATTATATTAACTGTTTACATGAACATACTGATCAATTAGATATCCTCAGTGGATGCTAATTTATCTCCTCTATTTCACAGATGTCTCGTCCACGGCCTCCTTTCAAAGCCTTGGTCCCTTCTAGTCAACCTTTTGTTCCGCTTCCCGTGGAGTTAGTAACGAAATACCATCCTGCTGAATTGGTTAACCGTTACCAAATTCTTGGTAACATTCCTAAACCTAGTTATACATCTGCTTTGGCTACTGATCCTTTTGCTTCATCTAGTCAAGCAGTTACTCCATACCCTCCTAATCCTATTAAATCAGCCCGATCTGATTATGTTAAATCCACCACTACTAATCTCTTTTTCAAAGAACCTAGTCACCCAAAGAGTCATACTATTCATGATCTGGTTAAATCTTATTTTCCTCCTGGATGGCATTTTATTCCTCTCCATCGAGAAAAAACAATTACTTTCTACAAAGACATCTTGTTCAACCATCAGTCAATTGTGATTAAACCCATTTATGATCGCACTTACACAAGTAAAATTGTGTATCATTCACTTTATATTCACAACTTTGTTTCTCTGGTTGATTGGGGTTCTCCTTATCAACTACGAGATCTACCTGGTCATTCAATTCAATACAATTACTATGATTACATTGACGCTTGGTTCAAAGTCCTCTTGTATCAAAATGAGTCAAACAGTCACTCTTGGTTTCTTCAATTTGATCAAAAGTTCAAATCCGAATTACCTACCTGGTTTCTGCGATGGTGGACTCAGTATGACGCCATTTCAGAAATCTTCCCATCAGTCATTATGGATCAAGTCAACTATTTTTCCACTGTTTTCTCATTCACTCCTCAGCAAAGGAAATTCCCTCCATTACTTATTTTTATATCCAAATACAAAATCCCCTGGATATTCAAATGGCAATATGGTATTTTTGATGATGTTATTTACTGGCAACACATGGTTAAATGGTGGGATAATTTCAAGATTCCACGAATTGTTGAAATTGTTCAAACTGAATTTCCAATCAACATTCATGCCCCTACACCTGCCATGGTTAAAGCTCAGCAGAACCCAACTGCTCCATTAACACAAGGAAGCCAACTTCCTCCAGTCAATCTTGGAAGCCCATCATCCAGTTCTTCCAAGCCCAAGTCATCCAAATCAAAGATTAAATCCAAGTCAGCAAAGCCTAGTACTGACCAGCCCAAGTCAAAGGATAAGTCCAAATCAAAGGTTAAGCCCAAGTCCAAGTCATCCAAAGATGAGCTCCTCCAAATAGCTCGTCTCCTCATAGCTCAAGCCAAGTCAGACTCGGATAACAACAGTTCAGAAGATGGTTCAAACAGTTCAAACTCTTCTGAAGGTTCAACTACTCAAAATCTATATGGACCCGAGTTCCAAGATGCTCAGGACCCATATGCTTAATTCAGTCATTGGATTCTATATAGCTATAATTATCAGCTTCAATTAATACTCATTTTTGAGAAAAGCTGCTGATATATATATCTATATTGATTCCCTCAGTCACATGCCTCCAATCAATGAATAGTGAAAAAAGTCAACTTTACTATTCACTATTCATCAAAAAGTCAACATTACTATTCATCATTCATCATAATTCATCCAACCGATAAATTCAACACAGTAAAAAGCAGCCATCAACTTTAGTCACTCACCGAAAGCAGCAGACAACTCCCATGTGCTCCTGATGCTCCTTTCAAGTCAGAATCATTCATTCACAAGGCTCACAGTATTCACTCACAAGACTAACAATAGTCTCTTTTGATTATAAAAAAGCCTCTTCATTCAAGAATAAGGTAGAGTTAGAAAAAATTGAGAGCATTCCTTCCTTTATAAAATAGCTTTCTCTGTAATTTTATATTTTTGAAAATTGTTTTCAGCTTACAAATTATGTATTTTGAAGAACTGCTTGCCTGATTCTAGTAAACAATTGTAAGTTTTATTAATATTTATTTGAAGTTATTGTTAAGCTGTTTACTGTTTTCCCTTTATTATTATTAATTTAGTGCTACTTTCTGCTTCCGTTCCCTTTGGTATCAGAGCCAACTTATGTTGCTATCTCTTGCTTACTGCTTTGCTACTTCTGTTGAATCAACTCTATTTTCTGTCTGTTAATCTGTTTCCAGTCATCTTAATTTGTCAAATTTATATATGTGTTTTCCACTTTGTTATTGCTACAATTTGGCAATGAATAGTACTATTTTGCCAAATTATAGCAATAGTGCTCCAATGGTCACATGTTATTTTAGCAAATCTCAACCAACTTTCTTTTTAAGTTTGTAGGTGTTGTTTGGATATAGATTTTTTAATTATTTTTTGTTTTGTTTTATTTTGTTTATTTTTTTTGTCTTTTGTGATCTTTTATCAACTGTTTGTAAAAAAAAATTATATATTTACATTATACCTGACTAGACAAATGAAAAAAAATTGAAAAATTGAAAAAAAAAATTAAATACAATTCACTCGTAAATTTAAATATAAAATACTCAAAATTACATTGAAAAATAAATGACATTGCAAAATTAAAAAATACATTCTCCCGTAATTATTCATTAGGAGGCAGGAGAAAATAGTAATTTGGGTTGCTGGCATGTGCCGACCACTTGGTAAAAATCTCATTTTTGCGCATTATGTAATACGCTTTCGTCCGAGGGTCCAAATGAGAAATGTTTGTAGTCATTATCAACGTTTTTCTTTTTTTATCTCAAGTTCTCCTATCTCTTGCAAAATGTTCTTCCTTTTTGATCTCTAGTTCTTTCATCTCTTACAATGCTTGAATTCTTTTTTCTTCTCTTTCAGCTTTTTTAATTTCCTTCTCAGCAAGGTGTTGATTAAATATCTCCAACAAATTGTAATATTTGTTGACTTCAGCTTGAACAATTTCACTTTTTCGAAGCAATTCTTTTGTAGATTTCCTATCCATAGGCCTTTTACACATTGTAGAGAACTACTATCACCGATTGGATTATTACCAACAGTTGGATTGTTACCAACACTTGGACTGTTGTTGTTTTCAAGAGAAATGCAGTTATCCATAGGGGATTCGAGGGCAGAATTAGGGAAAAACGGTGTATATATCCTTGATTTCACTGTGTTCGTAGGAGTTATATCTTGCCACATGGTATTGCTTTGCAAGATTGGCCAACAATGTTCAAAAACAAAATGTTTGTTTTCATCTTGATGGTATAAAAGTTTTGATTGAAGCATCTGCATCAATAAAATATTAAATTCGTTAATTTTTATATGAGACAAAATAAAAAATAAAAAATAAATAAAAAAACTAACATAATAAATGAAGATGAAATCTTACTATAACAACTTGAGACATCCCACTTGGGTGTAGATTTTCAACTTACGCTAAACACCCACGAAATTTTTTATAACATTTTATGATTACACCCTGTCAAGATAAGATAGACACTTGTGTTCTTGAGTGATCATTCTGCAGCGAGCAATAATTTTCAAAAATTCTTCTCCAAAAATGAGCATGAGATTGTGAATTCCCAACAATTGGGTCTTCAGTAATGTGACACCAAGCTCTACAAATTGCCACATCTTCTTGAGTGGTGAATGATTTTCCTCTCTTTATTTTTGATAAACCTTCCATACTGATTGTGTGAAAAAGAAAAAAGAAAATATAATTGAAGATATTTTGCTGTGAACTCAAATTGGTGAAGCAAGGTGTGTGTATTTATGCTATTACAAAAACATGATCTTTTTTTTTTTTAGCCATTTAATTTATAGCCGTTGGTGTCTTGTTTGGAAAAATGGTTGTTTTTTTACTTCCAGATTGAAATAGAGTCGTTGGGCTCATGTTACGCATTCCATGAAACTACCCTCACTGTTGGATCTTTATATAATCCAACAGCTGCTGTCAACTTCTAGAATCATCTTCCTCTCGATTTTGTTTTTCACCCTTGAAATCAACACTCTTTCTGTCTCTCTCTTTCTCACTATCACCGATTGTCCTCCCTGATCATCTTGCTCTCTCTCTCTCTCTCCCTCTCTCTGTTCTCTATTTCTCATTTTTTTCACCGATCGTCTTCCTCTCTCTCTCTCTCTCTCGCCCTCTCCATGTTCTCACCAATCGTCTTCCTTTCTCTCTTTCCCTCTCTTTGTTTCTCTCATCGATCATCTTCCTCTCTCTCACTCTCCACATCACCGGTCGTCTCTCTCTCTCTCTTTCTCTCTCTCTCTCTCTCTCTCTCTCTCTCCTTAACCTAAATCTTTCTCTACCTCACATATCACACAATCCTAAAAGCCCTAACCCTCTTCTCCACCAAAATCACAGATCACAGATCATAAAGCCCTAGCCCTAGCAGATCTAGCCCTTACAAAAGATGGAGAAGATGAAGATGGCCACAAAGAAAATGAAGACAAAGAAGATGATTGTTGAAATCTGTTGGAATATGAACAACAAATGGCAAATCCAGATATTTATTATTTTAAGTTTTCTTCATATTCTAAGATTCTGATATTTGAAGTTATGAAATTACTTGTTGAGATTTATTGAAATTATTTGTTAAATTTGTTTTGCTGGGAAGGAGGGAGGAAACGATTTATATTGGCTAAGTTGGCACAATTGGCAGCTGTCAAAGCTAGTGTCAAATTTGACACAAGTTTTGACATTTTTCAAATTTGACAGCTACCATATTCAACCATTTGAATACTAATTTTCTACTCTAGCTGTTATATTATACCTTTGATAGCACCAATGATAAACCATTAAAGACATTCTAATAGGAGCACAATGTGAATTCTGTAAATAGGTACAATGAATCTAATATGCTTGATTCACTTTAATAATATAGTACGTGTTACATAATTGAGTATAAAAAAAATAAAAAATAAAAAATCATAAATAAGTATAAAAAAAATAATAAAATTTGGTTGGTTTGTGTGGCATTAATGGTTTGGTCTTTTGACGCTTCCTTCTCCAATAACTAGATGTATTTGTTATATTTCTCACTGCAACAATTTTTGTTAAAAGTAATCAATTTGTTTGGTTTTGATTTCAAGAAAATATTTTTTAAAAAAATATTTTTATTTTTCATATTTTTTTATTTTCAATAAATTTTTTTAATATTGATATTCTAATATTTATTTGTACTTAGTAATTGGAACTAGTACTAATAATTTTTATTCCCAAGGTTTTATTCTAATATTTTATTATTTTCTCCAAATAATTTATTCTAAAAGTTAATGTATTCTTTTAGAGAAATGATTTTTCCCCCGAAAAATCATTCCCCCGAATCCCTCGTTTTTTTTTTTTCTTCTCTCGTTTACATCTGAAGAGGGGGAAGGCAAGAGAGAGAGAGAGGAGAGGAGAGAGGGAAACATAGAGAGAGAGAGGCCCCTCCATTCTGCCGATCACCCAGCCAATCGTCGGAGAGAGAGAGGGAGAAAGAGAGAGGAGAGGGGAGAGGAAAACAGAGAGAGAGAGAGGCCCCTCCATTCTGCCGATCACCCAGCCGATCGTCGCAGCTCGTCCGCCTCTGCCTCTGCCTCTGCCTCCGTCGTCTGCCTCTTTCTTCTTCTTCCCTTCTTCTTTCTTCTTGTTCTTTCTTTCTTCCTTTCTTTTTTCTTCTTCTACTTCTTCTATGATTGAACAAAAAAAAAAATTTCAAAACGACGAAACAACGTCGTTTTTTTAATTTAGGGGGGAGGGGGATTCAGGGGCCTCCATTCGAGCTACCAATCACTTCTCATTCTTTTATATTGGCTTCCTTTGAAAATTTAACTTATTTAGGCTTTGTTTAGGAAGTAAAAGTTAGGGTTTTTTTTTTGGCTATTTTAGCCACAAAAAATAAAATACGTTTTTTAGTCTAATAAGACAAAATATCACATTCAACCCATAATCATTACATTCTCTCTCTCACAAAAAAATTAAAAAAACTAAAAAAGTCTAAAGCCCTTCCCAAACCAGGCTTTTTAATCCCAAGCTAAAATAGTCAAAAAAATTAAAAAGCCAAAAAAGCCAACTCACTTTTTTAATCTGACTAAAAAAGTTGTGTTTAGAATGATTTTTGACTTTTTTTTAATTGATTTAATATTTGTGAGAAAAAAGTGAGATGATTATAATTTGAATGTGATATTTTATCTTATTAGTCAATTCAATTTATTTTGTCTTTATTAACTATTTTAATAAAAAAATGTCATATCGTAAATATGCTGTTGTTTGGGATCTCCCAAATAAGCCACTTTTCTTTTTCTTTTTCTTTTTCTTTTTTGCCTTTAGGGTTTTTTGTCAAAATTATGTAACAAAAAAAAATTATTTTCCCGATTCGCCTTATGTAAACAAATCTAAAAAGTAAAAATGAAAATGAAAAAGTCAAAATAAGCCCAAAAACAATTCCCTATAATTTACTTATTTTAGTCTAATTTGAAATTTTTCAAAAAAATTCAATTCCGTCTCCTCGAGTAGAATGTAGAATCTAAACACCTAAAGCATACTGAAATAATTTTAAAAGTTTTTACTAAAGAAATTTTTTTTTACTAAGCCAGCAAAAAAAACAAATCCTATGTCATTTCCTAAATTCTCAAATTATTGTGAACAATTTGGAATGACAGCTCATATGTTTTCAACTTCTTCTAAATATTGGGCTTTCTCAAAAAAATTATCTCATTTTTTTTTCGTGATTACATTGATCATGTATGAGAGTAGTATGTAATTAAAATAGTCTATTCACTCTTCTAAAAAATATAAAAAGATTGAGAGATTGATTTTTAATTTGAAATTGTCTATTTCATTTTAAAATGATGATTTTGCAACACAAGAGACAAATTAAATATCTTGACCATAGGTTTAATTTGTCCAATTTTTTACCATCAAAATTTGGAGAAATTAGAATTCAATGGACTTTTCAAAAAGTAATTGCAAATTCATGAAAAAATTAATGATTTTAATTATTAATTTTTGTAAAGTTTGTCACTATTTGTAACTATTTTTCAAATTATCACTGATTTGATATTTCCCCTAAAAAATTCACCATGTAGCAACAACCTCGTTCAAACCTAGCATCTTTTGTTCATTTGGCTTTTCTTTGGCTTTTGCATGAGCTATTTCAATCCTTCTAGCATTTTTCTTTTGCTGGTCAAAAGGCAAAGAATTAGTACTCAAAGACCATCATCGCAAAAGATAATATAAAACGAATATAAACACCCAATATTGATGTTTTGTCATTCTTGTTTGGTGAATATGTTCTTTTGTTAATGGCCTTTGCCAAGATTGCCAAATCACTCTTTTCAGTGGCAAAATCAGGATTTTGATTTATGGGGCACTATTCAGTGTGTTTGGCTTGAGTTTTTTGAATTAAGTTTTTTGAAAACTCAGTTTTTTGGTTTTCGTATTTTTTTGTTTTTAGTGAATATTTTTAAAATTTTAAACATTTTTTTTTACTTTTTTAGATGCACCTTACTTAGATGTATCTAAAAAGTAAAAAATTTGTGAAAAAATATTTTAAAATTTTAATAAATACATAAAAATATAAAAAATGTACTGAATTCTCGAATTTTTTTTTGTATTTTTGGTATTTAGTGAATTTTTAAAAGGTTTTTTTCACAAATTTTTTACTTTTTAGGTATATTTATGTTAGGTATGTCTAAAAAGTAAAAAAATTTGCTTAAAATATTAAAAAAATTCAGCAAAAATAAAAAAATACGAAAAATAAGAAAGTAGAATTTTCTGTAAAGTATTTTTGAAAAAACACAACCAAGCAAGCTGATTAATTTTTTTTTTTTTTTTTGATCAGCTAAACGAAATTTTATTGATGAAAATAGACCATTATAGCAGAACATCAATATGGGGGGGGGGGGGGGGCAAGTGCTGTAAGCTTCAAAGAATACCATATCCATCCCAACAAAGTTGGCACCGGCATGGATACCCTAACATACGCTAGCACTGCAAGTTTGGTGAGGAACCAAACAAGAAAGAACTAGAAAAATAACGATATCAATTACAAAACTTAATTAAATCTAATTTTCATTTAGCGATAGAATGACTAAAGATCAACGTAATGTCAAAATTTTGTGCCTTAAATATGTTTTAATTAACCAATGCTTTTTTTATTTGCTATTTTAGTTACTAAATATGATGAAATCACAATTTAAAATGTAATAACATTCATACAAAAAGAAAAAGGAAAAGAAAAAAAGAAGATAGATGTGGAGAAAAATAAGAGAGAAATAAGAGGGATATAAATAATTATAAGAGAATATTTTGATAAAATTAAACATTTATAATGATAAATTATAAGGAATTTAGGCCTTGTTTGGCATATACTAAAAAAGTCAAAAAGTCACTATTTTATTTAAGTCATATTATCTTATTTAAGTCATATCATCTCTCTACAACATCACTTCAAACTCAACCCATATTTCATAAAAAATCAAAAAGTACACTTATTTAGAACATTTCAAACCACCCCTTAGTAAAAAGAAAGAGAAAATAAAAACGAGATATAAACATTTTGAAATATATTTGTTTTAATTAAAGGTAAAAATGTAATTTCCAAAAAATGAGAGACACGTGCTCCTAGACCCTATGTAGTTCTGTCCCAAACTCTTTTGTCAATGTATTTATTATTGGTGGATGTGAATTTGTAAATTCAAATAAGATGACACGGATATTCTTTATTGTTTTTCTCCTACATACCTACCTACTCGTTTATGGAAAGTACCCACACAAACACAAATAACAATTTCCAAGCTCCTAGAGCATCCGCATCAACTTCTTTAAATTTTTAGGATAATTTAATTCAAAATTTACTTTTTTAATTTTAACTAGTCACCTTTTTAGTATCTACTATATCAAACTCTCTATTCTAATTCAATTTTATTAAAATATTAATTTCTTATTGTATTTGTTATTCTTTCTTTTTTTATTAAATTGATGAGGTGCCACCCAAACAATTCTTTAAAAATGCAAAAAATAAAAAATAAAAAATGCCGTTGACAGGCCAACCAGCTGGTCGACCTGGCTAATTTTCGACATTTTTCCTTCTTTTGCAACAGGTGCTCACGGACATCCGGTGGGATGTCTGGGGAGACATCCGGGTGGACAACCGGTTTAAAGATTTTGGCCCAGTTTTGCTCCAGAAAATATAATAAAAAATCATGTAACGAATGAACAGTGCCTCTTTATTATTGTTGAGGTACTATAGCAAATTTAACAAAACGTTAATTTAAAAAAAAATTGTTGAGACTGATGGAGGAAGGATTTGATGCTGATGCTCTTAGTCCCTACATTTTATTTTCCAAATTGGGTTGGGAGAAAGAGAAGATCCAAAATTTAACTCACTCAAACCATCCCCTACTCTACTTTTTTTTCCTTTTTCTTTTATTTATTTATTTTTTTATTTTTTTAATAGGTAGGACATTTACAAATGAAAAATATTTGACACCTTAATTTTTTTTTTTCATAATCCGACTTATAATGATGTGGTCATAAGTGTCAATTTTTTATACAAATGTGAGAATAGAATTATCAAATTATACATTTCAACCAATCACATATTCAAACTTTCACTATTTCAAGATGTTATTTCACTATAATTCTAATTAAGAGAATCTTCAACCCTTAATATTTTTTTTATCGAATTATGATTTGATAAAAATTTAAAAAGATGAAACATTGGAAATTAATGTTTTTTTTCATCAAAATTGATGAAAAGAAAAAAAAAAATAGGATAAGAATGAAAGTTCTTTTAAAAATTTATAAAAATTGAATGAAAAAGTTAAAGTAATTCATATATAATTTTTATTTTTTATTCAAATTTAAAATCAAATTAGATAAATAAAATTAAAAGAAAAAGATGAAATGTTGTGAATGTTCTAAAACCTTCTTATTCTTAAGACTAGAAATCCGAGTGCATATTATATTCATATTGTATTTTTAGTTATGAAATTAAAATTATTGGATTAATAATACAAGAATCATATCAATTATTGTTAAATATCACTTCACTTCACATTTAATAATAAAATTGTATATTTGTCTTAATCATAACTTTTAAATTTGTATATTTTCATAACAAGAAGAGATATATCGTAACTCATGTAACCTCAGTTTAACCTTTTTTATTTATTTATTACAAATTATCAAAATTGCACTAAATAGATATGTATATATATATTTTTAATTTTTTTAAACTAATAATTTAAAAAGTTATAAATATAAAAATTAACTTATAAATTTTATGTATACCACAAGATAAAATATTAAATTGCTTCAATATATTTATAATAATTTTTTTTTTAATTTATAAAGTCCCATGCATAACATGAATTATTCATAGTAAGTATATTAAAAAAAAATTATAAAATTTTGTTGGTTTGTATGGTATTAATGATTTGGTCTTTTCACGCTTCCTTCTCCAACAACTTGATGTATTTGTTATATTTCCCACTGCAACAACCACAATTTTTGTTAAAAGTAAGGGGTAAATTATAAATATACTCTTGAAATTTGTTTAAAATAAAGATTGTCTTTTGTGGTTTAAAAAATTATAAATATTTTTTTATTAGAATTTTTTATTTAACAAAATTAACCAAAAAAAAATGAAATTCATGATTACTCTCCTATACAATAATAAAATTACCTAAATTATTAATTGAAACATATTTTTAACATTATTAAAAACTGTTAGTTGACTTGATGATTTATTAATAAAATTGGCGATTTCTTATGAAATTAAAAATCTCAGAGGGTGGAATGTAATTTTCAAAACCACAAAGGACGATTCGTATTTTAATCAAACTTCAAGGGGTGTATTTGTAATTTATCCTAAAAATAATCAATTTGTTTGGTTCTGATTTTTAGATAATATTTTTTAGAAAATTTTATATTTTTCTTTTTCTTTTTCTTTTTTTATTTTCAATAAACTTTTTTAATATTGATGTTCTAATATTTTATTTGTACTTATAGTAATTTGAACTGGTACTAATTTTTGATTCCCAAGGTTGTACGGAATTTCCCTTCCAACAAAGTTTTGTATTCTTTTATATTTTCTCCAAATAATTTATTCTAAGAGTTCTTGTATCCTTTTATCTTGGCTTCCTTGGAAAATTTGACTATTTTAATTAGTTTTTTTTTTTTTTGCTGTTTTGTTATTTTAATCTGATTAAAAAAAATTGTATTCGGAATGATTGTTGACTTTTTTTTAATTGATTTAATATTTGTGAGAAAAAAATGAACTAATTATGGTTTAAATGTGATATTTTATCTTATTAACTAATTTAATTTATTTTGTTTTTATTAACTATTTTAATAAAAAAATGTCATATCCCAAATATCAATGTAATGTCAAAAATTTGTGCCTTAAATATGTTTTAATTAACCAATGCTTTTTTTATTTGCTATTTTAGTTACTATGATGAAATCATAATTTAAAATGTAATAACATTCATACAAAAAGAAAAAGGAAAAGAAAAAAAGAAGATAGATGTGGAGAAAAATAAGAGAGAAATAAGAGGGATATAAATAATTATAAGAGAATATTTTGATAAAATTAAGCATTTATAATGATAAATTATAAGGAATTTAGGGCTTGCTTGGCATATAATAAAAAAGTCAAAAAGTCACTATTTTATTTAAGTCACATCATCTTATTTAAGTCACATCACCTCTCTATCACATCATTTCAAACCCAACTCATATTTCATAAAAAGTCAAAAAGTGTACTTATTTAGAATATTCCGAACCACCCCTTAGTAAAAAGAAAGAGAAAATAAAAACGAGATATAAACATTTTGAAATATATTTGTTTTAATTAAAGGTAAAAGTGTAATTTTCAAAAAATGAGAGACACGTGCTCCTAGACCCCATGTAGTTCTGTCCCATACTCTTTTGTCAATGTATTTATTATTGTTCGATATGAATTTGTAAATTCAAATAAGATGACACGGATATTCTTTATTGTTTTTCTCCTACATACCTACCTACTCGTTTATGGAAAGTACCCACACAAACACAAATAACAATTTCCAAGCTCCTAGAGCATCCGCATCAACTTCTTTAAATTTTTAGGATAATTTAATCCAAAATTTACTTTTTCAATTTTAACTAGTCACCTTTTTAGTATCTGCTGTATCAAACTCTCTATTCTAACTCAATTTTATTAAAATATTAATTTCTTATTATATTTGTTATTCTTTCTTTTTTTATTAAATTGATGAGGTGCCACCCAAACAATTCTTTAAAAATGCAAAAAAAAAAAAAAAATGCCGTTGACCAGCCAACCAGCCGGTTGATCGGCCAGTCGACCTGGCTAATTTTCAACATTTTTCCTTCTTTTGCTACAGGCGCTCACGGACATCCGGTGGGATGTCTGGGGGACATCCAGGTGGACAACCGGTTTAAAGATTTTGGCCCAGTTTTGCTCCAGAAAATATAATAAAAAATCATGTAACAAATGAACAGTGCCTCTTTATTATTGTTGAGGTACTATAGCAAATTTAACAAAACGTTAATTTACAAAAAATTGTTGAGACTGATGGAGGAAGGATTTGATACTGATGCTCTTAGTCTCTACGTTTTATTTTCCAAATTGGGTTGGGAGAAAGAGAAGACCCAAAATTTAACTCACTCAAACCATCCCCTACTCTACTTTTTTTCCTTTTTCTTTTATTTATTTATTTATTTTAATTTATAAATGAAAAATGTAACGCCCTCAAAATAATACATAAAATTCATCATTTTAGACATGCAATGATATAAGAGAAATTAACATCTTTCTATTCATCAGAGTAGTTCTTACAATAGTATTACATGTTAACAACAAAAGCAAATGCCCTAAGGGCTTACAGCTTTCCAAGTCAACACTTGGTTACAAAAAGAAGAGTATTAACTCTATACAAAATAAGCCATTGGCTTGATATACATGTAATACAAACAAAATAATCAAAAAGAGTCTTCAACTCCCATAACCATCCAAGCTATGTCCTTGGAGGTGGCATGCTTCCTGTACCTGAAAATGATGTCCCACAAAGGGTGAGCCGACGCCTAGTAGAGATATGCTAAACACAATATGAGCAATAACTAAGACGTTGGCAATTGATAAATGTTTGACTCACATAAATCAATTCATACACCATTTTCATTACATGACCAATGTGTCCATGTTTCATTTCATTTTCCATTTCTTATCCAATTCACAACTACGGCTCAGAACCTGGCCAACAATTTCAATGAGGTAGTGACTCATATTAAACATTTCCCATTTCACAATAGATAAGCATACTAGCTATATCAACACCTCGTTAGATAAGCATATAAGCTATATCAACATTTCAACAGATAAGCATATGAGCTGTATCCATACTTCAACAGATGAGCATATGAGCTGTATCAACACATTAACTGATAAGCATATGAGCTGTATCAACGGAGTCCATCCCCTATCTCCTCCCAAACCACATCCGGTTTAGAGGTCCATCTCCTATCTTCCCCTAAACCGTGGAGTACATCCCCTATCTCCTCCCACACAACACAATGCATATAAGCAATTATCATATACATTATCAATCAATACATAAAGTTAATGTATTCTTTCAACCGTCATATTTGATGACACATTCCATTGATTAGTTTTAGTTTGCCTAATCATCATGCATTGTCTACAACAATCAAGACTACCCTCCACTGGTAGCCCAAAGCAATTACTTCTAAACAGATAATAAAAGCACCAACAGATAAAATATCCGCATTTCCAAAAGTGAACGATTTATTAATCCAACTCCACTTTTCCATCTCATAATGAACCACTATCATTATATTCAACCCAATTTCACAAATCCATAACCTTCCCAAATTAATTATACCAATTAATTTTTATACAAATTAGGGCTTTCTTCCCCGTCTCTTAATATTAACCCAATGGTTCAAATATCAACTATCAACAACAATAACATCATTTTGAAACCCAAAATACATATTTAAGAATCAAAATAACAAAACCCTCTTTTACATCTTTTGAAACCCTAAGTCCCAAAATCAACCATTTAAACAACTAGCTCAAAATCTAGGTCAAAACCCATAAGAGTGAGTAGGAATCCCTACCTCAAATTCGGAGTCCAAGGGAAGAAGATGAAGAAATTGAAGATGCTCCAAATCCCAAAATTTTCGGATTAAAAGATAGCCCTCGACGATCAACACAACTTTTACAAAGGCCCAAGGTGAGGAAATCACTCATACTAGATCAATATCTAAAGAGAAGTTGAGGTTCTAGTGAGAGAAGGTCTCCAATGGTATTTTTGAAAAGTAAGAGAGAGAAATGGAGTTGAAAAAGTGATCCAAAAAGTCAGATCCCGGAGTGATATACTCGACTCCCCGCTCGAGCGTGTAAACCCCCGCTTGAGCGTCACTCACAGACTCCTGCTCGAGCGTCCAACCACCGCTCGAGCACCGGATACACGCTCCCAGAACTTTTGCAGAACTAGGTCCCCGCTCGAGCATCAGACTCCTCGCTCGAGCATCACACACAAACTTCCGCTCGAGCGTCCAAACCGCCGCTCGAGCGTCCAACACTGTAGAGGAAATACTGGGAGATGGATTTTCCCACTCGAGCGCCAAAACCCCCACTCGAGTGGATAAGCACAACAAAGGCCCGCTGGAGTGTCAAAATCTCCACTCGAGCGTGAAGGCAAATTTCTGGGCAACTACTTTTGGTTTCTAAGCTCAACCAACCTGTTCAAACCTGCCCAACACAACCCAAGACTCGAATACAAAGAGTAAAGGATGTAAACAAGATATACACAACAACCAACTCCACGGAACCTAAGTCCGGATACAACAATTAAAGAAAGGGAAACCGGGATCGCTATAAAAAATATTTGACAACTCAATTTTTTTTTTCCATAATCCGACTTATAATGATATGGTCACACTACAACATTTTCTTAGTTTAGTGACATTTGAAAGTGCCACAAAACTATTGGTTTAATGACATTTTTTAGTCTTAGGACATTTTGAACAAGTACCATTTGTATCTGTGCCACGGTAGATATTTGCAAGTGCCACTACACTATCATGGCTAAAAACTTTCAATGACATTTTGATGTCATGGTAGATATTATTTGTGGCACTATCAAGCGCCATTAAAAAAAGAGTTAGTGACACTTACAAGTATCATTACACCATTAAGACTAAAACCTTTCAGTGACACTTTAATGTCATAGTAGGCACTATTCGTGACGCTATCAAGTGCCATTCGTGACGATAATTCGTTTTAGAACAATTTGATCCGCTCTTGTGGAGACTCGAACCGCCAACCTCCCACACCATAAACCTTATACACCACACTCTTCCCACTACACCTCTATAACATATATTATTTATATAGTACATATATCCATATTAATATAAAAGTATATATATAAACACAATTATTTTATTGAACATAATTTATGTAAAATAAACTATTTACTAGCCAAATAAAAAAAGACCACTTTTGAATTTTTAGTCGCCAATTCTATACTTTTGGCTATTAATTGTTTTTTAGTTGCCAAAAAACTTAACTTTTGCCGACCAAAATCAGATTTGGTCGCCGAAGATGCACTTTCAGCTACCAAAATTTTGGTCGCCAAAAAATTTAATTCCCGCCTTAGGATTTTAGTTCTCCCGCGCTAAAAATGACCACTTTTGGCAACTAAACTTATTTTTTAGTCACTAATTGTAGAGTTTTGTCACGACCCAAACCCAGCACCCAAAGGCTCGGTGTCGTAACAAGATAAAAAATAAAATAATTCAAATAATTTTGTAGTCGGAGCGCAAGCGGATAAATTAAATAAAATAATTGGGTACCAACTGCTTATTTGAAAGGAAACAAAACATAGTCATTTGAACTTTATTGTATTACAAGAGTTCAAAACAAAATAGACAGAAATAAAAAAAGATTTAAAAAAAAACAATACAGCGATTCATTTTCCATCTTGATCCCGCTAAACCTCGTCACTTGAAAGGGTAATAGCTATAAGCACATAGTAGAGTGAGAAATATTACACTGTGAGTATAGGGGCACAAAATAGCTATGGATAATTATTTAAGCTAAAACATTAACATAATTTGAGTTGAATACACAAATTAATTAAGTGCCAGAAACTGAAATAATTAACTATAACTACGGTACATAACAGAACAGAACAGGGGTCACTAAGTGACAATTACTACAGGGGTCAATGGATCCATGACAAACAGGGGACCACAAAGTGGTCAAACAGGGGCCAATGGTTATTTAAGTCTCCCAAGGCATGAGACTTCCGTGGTGGTACTTACAGAAAATAATTGTTTACAAGATCATTGCCAAATAATCTCTAAAATTTAAACAAACATATCCATGGGTCTTAATTTAAGAAAATAGAGTTCAGAAAATAAATCACGTAATTGAAACATTAACCTAACCATAAAACATAATTTATATCAAATAAATTGTGGTAACTCAAAACATTCGTAAAATATATTATGGTAACTTAAGACATGTAGAAAACATATTATAGTAACTCAAGGTATAATAAAACTCACCTAAAAATTACTCCTAAATTATTTGGAGCTTGCTTCCCGTTTTCTTGCTCGACAACCTATTTATTCCGGCAGTGTGCGTCCTTACTTGGATGCTACTAGCAGTGTGTTTTCTTGGATGTTAGCAGTGTGTTTTCTTGGATGTTAGTGTGTTCTCTTGGATGTTAACACATCCTATTTATAGTTATGTTGCATGGCTTTATACCATGTGGGTATGGCCGGGTTTGGTCACCTGTGCAACAGGTGGCGTCCTTTTATGCCTTGTTATGTGGCTAAGCCCTTAGTCACTATCCTGTGCCTTAGGATGGCGACAAATCGCCCCCTTTTTTTTAATTTTTTTTATTGATTTATTTATTTATTTTTGAGTTCTATTTATTGAAATTTTAAATTTTAAAAAAAGAAAATTCGGGTGTCACAATTTTCGGCTACTAAAATTTTTTTTGGCACCAAAAAGCTTTATTTTTGGCTACTAAAATTTTTTTAATCGGTAAAACCCATATAATCAGCGACCAAACTTATTTTTAGTCGCCAATTGTAGACTTTTGGCTACTAAAATTTTTTAGTCACTAAAACCCATATAATCAGTGACCAAACTTAGTTTTAGTCACCAATTGTAGACTTTTGGTTACTAAAATTGTTTAGTCGCCAAAAAACTTTACGTTTGGCAACTAATGCTGTTTTGGTCGCTGAAAGCTATACTTTCAGCGACCAAATTTTTTTGGTCAGGAAATTTAGTCGCCGAATGAGCTTTTTCTTGTAGTGTATATTGAGTTTAATTTATTTATTTTTAATCATTTACTGCATTTTAAAAATTTAGAAAATATATTGGTATTTTTTGTTTTTTCAAAAATGCCATTATAAGCTTGGAAAGTTTTTGGCTTAGTGGCATTTCTCAAAATGCTATAAAATATTTGTTTATGACACTTTTCACCTAAGTGCCATGAAAAGTAATTTGCACCTACCTAGTGTCCTGACATATAGCGACCCCGGTCTTTTCCCTTTAGATTATTGTATCCGGACTTAGGTTCCGTGGATCCTGTCATTATATATTGGTTGTTGTTGTCCTTTAATCTCTTTGTATTTGAGTTATAGGATGTGTTGGGCGGGTCTGTTACAGGTCGGTTGAGTTTAGATGCCAAAACTAGTTGCCCAGATTTTGACCTGTTCGCTCGAGCGGGGAGTTTGACGCTCGAGCGGGGATCCTTTTGTTGCTTGTACGCTCGAGCGGGAATTTTGGCGCTCGAGCGGGATTATCACCCATCCAGTATTTCTTGTGCAGTGTGGGACGCTCGAGCGTGGGATTGGATGCTCGAGCGGAAGTGTGTGAGTGCCGCTCGAGCGGGGAGTTAGACGCTCGAGCGGGGACCTGGTACTGCAAAAGTACTGGAAGTGCGTATTCGACGCTCGAGCGGGGAGTTGGACGCTCGAGCGGGAATCTGTGAGTGACGCTCAAGCGGGGGTTTCCACGCTCGAGCGGGGAGTCGACTACATCAGTCCGAGATTTCACTTTTTGGATCACTTTTTTGACCTACTTTTTCTCTCTTAACTTTTAAAAACCGCCCCTTGAGAGTTTCTCTCTCTACTCTTACCTTCTTACTCTAAGATTTGATCTATTCCCAGTAGTCTTCTACCCTAGTTCCTTTGGAAGAAAGGTAGAGCTTCGCGAGGGCTTCTTTTAATCTAAAAAAGAGAGGATTTGGAGCACTTTGGATTTTGGGTCATCATCTCCATCTTCTCCATTCGGGTTATTCTCTTCGAGGTAGGGATTTCCTACTCCAATGTATAGGTTTTGTTCTAAGTTTTGGTATTTTGATATGTTGGGGGTATGTTGGTAATTTTGGGAAAAACCCTAGTTGTCTTAATAAGTTGATTTGTATAATTAATTTAAGGAAAATTGGGGAAATTAGTTAAATTCATGAAATTGAGGAATTTATTGATTAAATGGGGTAGTTGGTTAATTTAAATCACTCGCCTATTTAAATTGTTGATTTATTTATTTCCAGTCTAGAAATAACTGTTTTGGGCTATCGGTGGAGGATAGTCGTGATTGTTGTAGACATTGCATGTGGATTAGGGATAACTAAAATTAATCATATTGGTTAAGTCATTGTTTTGACTATTGAATTAATACAGAAAATACATGTATTGATTGAGCATGCATTTGCATATTGTGTTGGAGGAGATAGGGGATGTACTCCATGGTTTAGGGGAAGATAGGGGATGGACCTCTAAACCGTATTTTGTTTGGGAGGAGATAGGGGATGGACTCCATTAGCATCACTTTTATGTGTGCTTATTGATATTGAAGTGTTTTTACATGTTATTGATACAGCACTAAAATGTGTATCAATCTGGAAGTATGAAGTGTTTTTGATATGAGCCTGAGTCTCATTTGTGTAGTCGTTATTGGAATTATTGTGAATATGATATATAGTTCACTGTTGTAAGTTTGGCCAGGTTCTGAGCCATGTTGAATAATTAATGGAAAGTGGAACTGATAATTTGTGGTATCCATCTATTGAATGCTAATGCTTTATTCAATACTTATATATGGTTTAGTATATTTCTACTGGGCTGTGGCTCACCCTATATGGGAACATCATTTTCAGGTCCAGGTGATAAGCTACCTCCAAGGACTTAGCTTGGAAGGATTTGGATATTGAAGATTTCCTTTTGTTATTGTTTGTTTTATTTGACAGTACATGTAAACATTCAAGCCTAGGGCTTTATTTGTATTTGAGTTAGAACTCATATTTTTGTGTCCAAGTGTTGGCTTGGAAAGATGTAAGCCCGTAGGGCATTCAATTTGATGTTACATGTAATGCTTTTAGTTAGTAATACTCTGATGAATGAGATAATGAATTGTTTCCTTTGCATGTCAATGATATATATAATGGGTTTAATTTGAGGGCGTTACATGACATTTTTTAAAAAATGCCATTGCGACTAAAGTTTAGTGGCAACTGTTGATAAATGTCACGAACATAATTTTTTGTGTCATTATTTTATAAAATGTCATAAAATTGATGTGACATTTCTTTATTGAAATGCCACTAGAGTCTTATATGTTTGTGATTTTGTGGCATTTTTCTAAAATATTTAATGCCAATTTTTATTTTTGTGGCATTTTCTAAAAACATGCCACTAGTGTAGTGTCACTAAAGTGTAAATTTATTGTAGTGACATTTTTGTTGTAGTGAAGTGACACTTTTTTTAATTGAAATGCCACTAGAGCCTTGTATGTTTGTGGCTCTATGACATTTTTCAAAAAAATGCCACCAAATATTCTTTTTGTGACATTTTTTAAGAACATACCACTAGTATGGTGTCACTAAAATGTGTTTTTCAATTTTTTATACAAATGTGAGAATAGAATTTATCAAATTATACATTTCAACCAATCTCATATTCAAACTTTCACTATTTCAAGATGTTATTTCACTATAATTCTAATTAAGAGAATCTTCAACTCTTAATATTTTTTTTTTTATCGAATTATAATTTGATAAAAATTTAAAAAGATGAAACATTGGAAATTATTATTTTTTTTTTCATCAAAATTGATGAAAAGAAAAAAAAAATAGGATAAGAATGAAAGTTCTTTTAAAAATTGATAAAAATTGAATGAAAAAGTTAAAGTAATTCATATATAATTTTTATTTTTTATTCAAATTTAAAATCAAATTAGATAAATAAAATTAAAAGAAAATGATGAAATGTTGTAAATATTCTAAAACCTTCTTATTTTTAAGACTAGAAATCCAAGTGTGTATTATATTCATATTGTATTTTTAGTTATCAAATTAAAATTATTGGATTAATAATAGAAACATCATATCAATTATTGTTAAATATCACTTCACTTCACATTTAATAATAAAATTGTATATTTGTCTTAATCATAACTTTTAAATTTGTATATTTTCATAACAAGAAGAGATATATCATAACTCATGTAACCTCACTTTAACTCTTTTTATTTATTTATTGCAAATTATCAAAATTGCACTAAATATATATATATATATATATATATTTTTAATTTTTTTAAACTAATAATTTTAAAAGTTATAAATATAAAAATTAACTTATAAATTTTATGTATACCACAAGATAAAATATTAAATTACTTTAATATATTTATAATAATTTTTTTTAATTTATAAAGTCTCGTGCATAACATGAATTGTTCATAGTAAGTATATATAAAAAAAAAAAATTATAAAATTTTGTTGGTTTGTATGGTATTAATGATTTGGTCTTTTCACGCTTCCTTCTCCAATAACTTGATGTATTTGTCATATTTCTTACTGCAACAACCACAATTTTTGTTAAAAGTAAGGGTAAATTATAAATATACTCTTGAAATTTGTTTAAAATAAAGATTGTTTTTTGTGATTTGAAAAATTATAAATATTTTTTATTAGAATTTTTTATTTAATAGAATTAACACAAAAAAAAATGAAATTCATGATTACTCTCCTATACAATAATAAAATTACCCAAATTATTTATAGCGACCTCGGTCTTTTCCCTTTTGGTTATTGTATCCGGACTTAGGTTCCGTAGATTCTGTCATTGAATTATTGTTGCTGTCATCCTTTATCTTTCTCTTTTGGAGTTATAGGCTTTGTTGGGCAGGTTTGTTACAGGTTGGTTGGGTTGGAAACCAAGTGTTGCTGTCCAGATTTTTGGACCTTCGCTCGAGCGAGGAGTTGGTCGCTCTAGCGAGCAGTTGTTTTTAGTCCTTCGCTCGAGCCAGGTTTAGGTCGCTCGAGCGAGAGTCTGCGTCTGGGCTTAGGACCTGAGAGTTGTGTTTCTTGGCTCGAGAGAGCTTCCTTCGCTCGAGCGAGCGAGGTGTATGTTTTCGAGTCCTTCGCTCGAGCGAGCATTTCGTCGCTCGAGCGAGCTTCTGGGTTGCAGACCTGAAGCATCGAGTTTTTGGCTCGAGCGAGCTTTTCTTCGCTCGAGCGAGGATTTCTTGTGTCTGGTCGCTTGAGCGACCATATCTTCGCTCGAGCGAACCTGTTCAGTTTAAATAGGCAGCAGCGGGTTTTTGAACAGTTTTTCATCCTCTTTTTTATTCCAAACCCTAGGTCCGACTTCTCCCTCTCTTCTCTCTTAGGTTTGATCTATTTAGGGTGTGTTTCTACCCTAGTTGCTTTATTAAAAAGTTAGAGTGGGTCGAGGGCTACATTTTAATCTGGACAATCTTGGGTTTGGAGCACTTTGGATTTTGGGTCATCATCTCAGTCTTCTCAATTTTGGTTAATCTTCGAGGTAGGGATTTCCTACTCCAACTTATGAGTTTTGTTCTAAGTTTTGGTATTTTAATATGTTGGGGGTATTTTGGTAATTTTGGGAAAAACCCTAGTTGTTTTATTAAATTGAATTGTATGTTTAATTTAAAGAAAATTGGGGAATTAGTTAAATTCATGAAATTGAGGAATTTATTGATTAAATGGGGTAGTTGATTAACTTAAATCACTCGCCTATCGTATTGTTGGTTTATTTATTTCCAGTCTAGAAATAACTATTTTGGGCTATCGGTGGAGGATAGTCGTGATTGTTGTAGACATTGCATGTGGATTAGAGATAACTGAAACTAATCACATTGGTTTAGTCATTAACTTTGACTGTTGAATTAATACAAACATTAAATGTATTGATTGTGTGTTGTATATGTTATGTGTTTACATACATTGCATTGTGTGGGAGGAGATAGGGGATGTACTCCACGGTTTAGGGGAAGATAGGGGATGGACCTCTAAACCGGATTTTGTTTGGGAGGAGATAGGGGATGGACTCCATTAGCATCACTATTATGTGTGCTTATTGATATTGAAGTGTTTTTGCATGTTATTGATACAACACTAAAATGTGTATCATATTGGAAGTATGGAAGTGTTTTGATATGAGCCTGTGTCTCATTTGTTTTGTTGATATTGGAAGTATGTGAATATGATATATAGTTCACTGTTGTAGTTTGGCCAGGTTCTGAGCCATGTTGATAATAATGGAAAGTTGAATAGATAATGGAAAGTGAATATGACATTTAGTGTTAACCATCTATTGAATGCTATGGCTTTATTCAATGCTTATATTTGGTTTAGTATTTTTCTACTGGGCTGTGGCTCACCCTTTATGGGAACATCATTTTCAGGTTCAGGTGATAAGCTACCTCCAAGGACTTAGTTTGGAAGGACTTGGATTTGAAGACTAGTTTAGTTATTTGTTTTGTTTTGATATTACATGTAATCTCAAGCCGAGGGCTTAATTTGTAGTTGAGTTAGTACTTACATTTTGTGTCTAAGTGTTGGCTTGGAAAGATGTAAGCCCATAGGGCATTTACTTTCATTATTACATGTAATGTCTTTATTTAAAGATACTCTGATGAATGAATTATGGTTTATTTTCTTAAGTAATGCATCTTAGTATTGTGTATGTTATGGGTTATTTCTGAGGGCGTTACATTATTAATTGAAACATATTTTTAACATCATTAAAAACTGTTAGTTAACTTGATAATTTATTAATAAAATTGGCGATTTATTATGAAATTAAAAATCTCAGATGGTGGAATGTAATTTTCAAAACCACAAAGGACGATTCGTATTTTAATCAAACCTCAAGGGTGTATTTGTAATTTATCCTAAAAATAATCAATTTGTTTGGTTATGATTTTTAGATAATATTTTTTAGAAAATTTTATATTTTTCTTTTCCTTTTTCTTTTTTTATTGGGTGAATTACACTAATAGTCCCTATAGTTTGGGGCTTGTGTCACTTTAGTCCTTGACTTTTCAATTGTGACACATTTGACCCTGAATTTTGAATCTTGTTCCAAATAAGGACAATTGAAGATATCATTAGATTTTTCAAGGGTAAAATCGTCAATTTGATAAAATATAAACTAATTTGACAAAAATAAATGTCAAACAAATATTTTTGAATTTTTAAAAATTATTTCTACCCACTAAAAATAAAACTATGTAAAATTGATAAATCTTTTGGACATTTATTTATTTATTTTACCAAATTAATTTTTATTATGTGTTTGGATGATGATCATCTAAAATTAATTTTCAAAAATTAATCATGTAATTTTTATTAATTTTAATCAATTTTACATAATTTTATCATTGGTGGATAAAAATAATTTTTAAAAAATTAAAAATATTTTTTTGACCTTTATTTTTGTCAAATTAGTTCATATTTTATTAAATTGACAATTTTGCTCTTGAAATTAAACAATAGTATCTTCAATTGTCCTTATTTGGAACAAGATTCAAAATTCAAGGTCAAATATGTCACAATTGAAAAGTCAGGGACCAAAGTGACACAAGTCCCAAACTATAGGGACTATTAGTGTAATTTACCTATTTTTATTTTCAATAAACTTTTTTAATATTGATGTTCTAATATTTTATTTGTACTTATAGTAATTTGAACTGGTACTAATTTTTGATTCCCAAGGTTGTACGGAATTTCCCTTCCAACAAAGTTTTGTATTCTTTTATATTTTCTGCAAATAATTTATTCAAAGAGTTGTTGTATTCTTTTATATTGGCTTCCTTGGAAAATTTGACTATTTTAATTAGTTTTTTTTTTGCTGTTTTGTTATTTTAATCTGATTAAAAAAGTTGTATTCAGAATGATTGTTGACTTTTTTTTTAATTGATTTAATATTTTGAGAAAAAAAATGAACTAATTATAGTTTAAATGTGATATTTTATCTTATTAACTAATTTAATTTATTTTGTCATTATTAACTATTTTAATAAAAAATGTCATATCCCAAATATGTGGTTGTTTGGGATCTCCCAAATAAGCAACCTCTTTTTTTTTTTGCCTTTAGTAATTTTTTTCAAAATTATGTAAAAAAAAAAAATTATTTTTTCAATTCGTCTTATGTAGACGAATTAAAAAGTAAAATTGAAAATGAAAAAGTCAAAATAAGCCCCAAAAAAATCACTATAATTTACTTATTTTAGTCTAATTTGAAATTTTAAAAAAATTTCAATTCATCTCGTCGAGTAAAATGTAGAATCTAAACACCTAAAACTTATTGAAACATTTTGAAAAAATTTTACTAAAGAAAAAAAATTTACCAAGAAAGCCAAAAAAAAAAAACAAATCCTATGTCATTTCCTAAATTCTCAAATTATTCTGACAATTGGAATGACAGCTCATATGTTTTCAACTTCTTCTAAATATTGGGTTTCTCAAAAAAAATTATCTCATTTTTTTTTCGTCATCTACATTGATCATGTATGAGAGTAGTATGTAATTAAAATAGTCTATTCAATCTTTTAAAAAATATAAAAAGATTGAGAGATTGATTTTCAATTTGAAATTGTCTATTTCATTTTAAAATGATGATTTTGCCAACAGAAGAGACAAATTAAATATCTTGACCATAGGTTTAATTTGTCCAATTTTTTACCATCAAAATTTGGAGAAATTAGAATTCAATGGACTTTTCAAAAAGTAATTGCAAATTCATGAAAAAAATTAATGATTTTAATTATTAATTTTTGTAAAGTTTGTTACTATTTGTAATTATTTTTCAAATTATCACTGATTTGATATTTCCCCTAAAAAATCGCCATGTAACAACAACCTCGTTCAAGCCTAGCATCTTTTTTTCATTTGGCTTTTCTTTGGCTTTTGCCCGAGCTATTTCAATCCTTCTAGCATTTTTCTTTTGTTGGTCAAAAGGCAAAGAATTAGTACTCAAAGATCGTACCATCATCGCAGAAGATAATATAAAACGAACATAAACACTCAATATTGATGTTTTGTCATTCTTGTTTGGTGAATATGTTCTTTTGTTAATGGTCTTTGCCAAGATTGCCAAATCGCTCTTTTCAGTGGCAAAGTCAGGATTTTGATTTATGGACACCATTAATTGTTAATGATATCAATTACAAAACTTAATTAAATCTAATTTTCATTTAGCAATAGAATGACTAAAGATCAACGTAATGTCAAAATTTTGTGCCTTAAATATGTTTTAATTAACCGATGTTTTTTTTATTTGCTATTTTTTAGTAAATATGATGAAATCACAATTTAAAATGTAATAACATTCATATAAAAAGAAAAAGGAAAAGAAAAAAAAAAGATAAATGTGGAGAAAAATAAGAGGGATATAAATAATTATAAGAGAATATTTTAATAAAATTAAACATTTATAATGATAAATTATAAAGAATTTAGTAAAAAGAAAAACGAGATATAAACATTTTGAAATATATTTAAAAATTAAAAAGTAATTAAATAAAAAAAATTAATTAAAGATAAAAGTGTAATTTTCAAAAAATTAGAGGCATGTGCCCCTATACCTTATGTAATTTTGTCCCAGACACTTTTATCAATGTATTTATTATTGTTGGGTGTAAATTTGTAAATTCAAATAAGATGACAAGGCACTACATTTTTTATAATTTTTTAAACTGGTGGGAGCACACATGCAAGAGCATCATTTCTATAAATGGGTACTGTACAACGAATCTAATATGCTAGTGGGAGTGCATCTATATATACTATTATGAAAAACAATAATGATTGATACAATTTTTTTTTTTTTGTTTTTGTTGGAGATCCCCACAGTCTTCGTTGGATCTCAATTATTGATGGTGTGAATTCCACACATATATCAATAGTTGCGATCTAAAGGAGGTTGTGTGGGTCTTTAAAAAATGGGGGTCTCAAATATTTTTCTATGAAAAATGATATATAAATTTACTTTTTAAATTCACTTTCTAAACTCAATGATATATTAAAAAAATGAATGACAATGCTCTATTATTATATATGTGAGCACTAGACACGTCATTGGTATTGAATGTTTTTTCCGTCAAGCACGAACTAAGAGCATTTTCAATGGTGTTTGTTAAAATAGTATTGTTATTGCTATAATTTGGCAATGAATAGTACTATTTTGTCAAATTATAGCAATAGTGTTCCAATGGTAACATACTATTTTAGCAAATCTCAACCAACATTCTTTTTAAGTTTGTAGGTATTGTTTGGATATAGATTTTTTAATGATTTTTTTGTTTTGTTTTGTTTTTTTTTTTTTGTCTTTTTTAATCTTTTTCCAAATGTTTGTAAAAATATATATATATATATATATATTTACATTATACCCGACTAGACAAATATAAAAATGAAAAAAAAATTGAAAAATTTTCAAAAAAAATTTAAATATAATTCACCCGTAAATTTAAATATAAAATACTCAAAATTACATTGAAAAATAAATGACATTGCAAAATTAAAAAATACATTCTCCCGTAATTATTCATTAGGAGGCAGGAGAAAATAGTAATTTGGGTTGCTGGCATGTGCCGACTACTTGGTAAATGTCACGACCCAAACCCGCCCCTATGGGTTTAGCACCGTAACCGGCCAGTAATCCGTGATTACCAAAGGCCTGCTTAACAGTAAGACAGTAAAACAGAGTACAGGGGCATGGCGGAAGCCAAAACAGTAAATAAACAATGTCCAATGAGCTGTGACAGTCTGTATGCAAAAAGACTTTCATTCATATGTATAGTCAGTGACAAAACAGTATGTACAATATTTACAATCCGACAGAACAGGGACCAAATCCCTATTAAACAGTAGTAACAGTCTATACAGTATATACAGTAAACCAAACAGTTGCAGAGACAGGCAGGGGAAAATTAAAACGCCCCTAAGCCATAGCTTGTAGGCTCGGAACCTCGCAGTGAGGCACAGTGGTTGGCTTGACAAAAAAGGGAGTCTACCCACGCTCCTAGCTCCGTCTGGTGCTGAACACCTACATATATAAATAAACAGTGAGCTAAAGCCTAGTGAATAACATAATGCGTAAAGAGGTTTAGAATGAATGTCCTTACAGTAATGAAAACAGTTCATTAATTTAGTATATCAGTCATTCAGTCATATGTGGTACATCCATTAGCATAGCAGTACAGTAAACAGTAGGTCTTGAAAGACCGAACAGTCAATGATGGCCATCAATCAGTAAACAATAGTGGTTCCAACAAGGGAACCGACAGAAATCTCTGTAACAGTAACAGTAAACAGTAATTGCTAAGGATGCCACAATACAGTTCAGAATATAGGACATACATTCATTCGATTAACAGTATCGATTCGGAAACATTCCAATTAAACAGTCAGAAAACATTCTCAGTTGAACATATCTTTACACAATTGTTACTCACAGAGTTTTAGGCTACAGTATGCTAGAGCGCGTCTCCGGTCGCCAACCCTACACAGTTAACAGATCGAACACACACTAAGCTACACAGTTGAGAAAGATAATAACTTAATCCCTAATTGCCTCGGTGTGTTCCACATCTATATCCTCATTACGATGTCTTAAACTAGGCCTAAGAATGCCTAGGATGAAATGAGGATGCAAATATGCACTTAAAAACATTTTTCAGAATTTTCAAAAACAAGGGTCTCGCTCGAGCGTGGCTTTCTACGCTCGAGCGGACATGCAGAAAAGGAGCTCCGCTCGAGCGTGACTTCCGTCGCTCGAGTAGACTGTAAGCCACAGTGAAAATACTGGATGCTCAAAATCTATGCTCGACGGGCGCTCGACCCTCGCTCGAGCGTGAGACACAAGTCCTCGCTCGAGCGTGAATTCTCTCGCTCGAGCGGACTGTAAGCTCATGCAAAGTACTGGATGCACACATTTCACGCTCGAGCGTCACTTTTCTCGCTCGAGGAAGGCATGATCACAGAGTGTACGCTCGAGCGTGGACTTCCTCGCTCGAGCGTGGGTCCAAAATCTGGAAAACCCAGATTTGAGTCCCAAGCTCAAAACCAAGTTTAAATGCATTAAAATCGATCCTCTTGGGCTGAAAACCTGGAAAACACTTGTAAACACATGATATTATAGGTTTCAAAGATCAATTTGTAAAATCAAGCCCAAGGGTAGTTCAATTGAACTCATTTTCAAACCAAATTTCAAGAACATGATCTCAAGCGAACATGCATGAACTATAAACAATTTCCAAGCTTCAAAACATGCTCTCATGAGCCAATTCTTTTCAAAACATGATGAAATCATGGTCTATTCTCAAAACATGGACATGCATTGAGGAATTATGAACTACAACCTCAAACTTCAATATCTATACATGCACAACAATTAAGCTTCAACACAACAATTTGAGCCATAAATTGGCTCTAGACTTCAACTTTGCTCTAAACCATGCAAGAATCAACTCAAAACATAAGCAAGAAGACAATGAATCTATCTCAAGTCTTGTAGTTCAAGAAGGGAGCTCAAATATACAATCTCTTCTACAATTTCTTCAATTTCCAAGCAATTCACAAGATAGAACTCAATTCTCTCCCTCTCCCTCTCCCTCTCTTGGTCGGTTAAGTCTAAGGAATGAGCTGATGAAATGTGTATGTATGAGTGTAATGAGGCTCAAAGATGATCCAAGTAGTGGGCCACTCAATGGCATAATGGTAAATAAGTTAAACTTTTGCCAATTTACTTATTTTAATCTAATTTAATCATACCATAGCACATTTCAAATAAATACACCATAAAATCACATAAAATCTCATGATCATAAAACATCAATTAATTTCGGATTCGGCCGCCGATAAGGCCTTCAATTTGCAGTTTAAAGCATAAAACATGAACAGATAATTTGGCAATCAAACAGATAGAAATGCAATTTAACTAACATACTAAATCAATTCAGTTCCAGATTTCAGTCAGTCAGTTCAGTATTCCAATCAGTTCAATTACCCATCATAATTAGTCTCAATCTACAGTAATCAGTAATTAATCGGTAAACAGTGGTGAGGGTTGTTACAGTAAAAATCTAATTTTTGTGCATTATGTAATACGCTTTCGTCTGAGGGTCCAAATGAGAAATGTTTATAGTCATTATCAACGTTTTTCTTTTTTTATCTCAAGTTCTCTCATCTCTTGCAAAATGTTCTTTCTTTTTGATCTCTAGTTCTTTCATCTGTTACAATGCTTGAATTTTTTTCTTCTCTTTCAGCTTTTTTTATTTCCTTCTCAGTAAGGTGTTGATTAAATATCTCCAACAAATTGTAATATTTGTTGACTTCAGCTTGAACAACTTCTCTTTTTCGAAACAATTCTTTTGCAGATTTCCTACCATAGCCTTTTACACATTGTAGAGACACTACCATCACCGATTAGATTATTACCAACAGTTAGGCTGTTACTAACACTTGGATTGTTGTCGTCTTTAAGAGAAATACAGTTATCCATAGGGGATGCGGGGGTAGAATTAGGGAAAAACGGTGTATATATCCTTAATTTCACTGTGTTCGTAGGAGTTATATCTTGCCACCTGCTATTGTTTTGCAAGATTGACCAACAATGTTCAAAAGCAAAATGTTTGTTTTCATCTTGATGGTATAAAAGTTTTGATTGAAGCATCAGTATCAATAAAATATTAAATTAGTTAATTTTATATGAGACAAAATAAAAATAAAAAACTAATATAATAAATGAAGATGAAATCTTACTATAACAACTTGAGACATCCCACTTGGGTGTAGATTTTCAACTTACGCTAAACACCCACGAAATTTTTTATAACATTTCATGATTACGCCCCATCAAAATAAGATAGACACTTGTGTTCTTGAGTGATCATTCTGTAGCGAGCAATAATTTTCAAAAATTCTTCTCCAAAAATGAGCATGAGATTGCGAATTCCCAACAATTGGGTCTTCAATAATGTGACATCAAGCTCTACAAATTGCCGCATATTCTTGAGTTGTGAATGATTTTCCTTTCTTTATTTTGATAAACCTTCCATATTGATTGTGTTGAAAAATAAAAAAATAAAAATATAATTGAAGATATTTTGTTGTCAACTCAAATTGGTGAAACAAGGTGTGTGTATTTATACTATTACAAAAACATGATCTTGTTTTTTAGCCATTTAATTTATAGCCGTTGGTGTCTTGTTTGGAAAAATAGTCGTTTTTTTACTTCCAGATTGAAATAGAGCCGTTGGGCTCATGTTACACATTCCAAGAAACTACCATCACTGTTTGATCTTTATATAATCCGACAGCTAATATCAATTTCTAGAATCATCTTCCACTCTATTTCATTTTTCACCCTTGAAATCAACACTCTTTCTGTCTCTCTCTTTCTCACTATCACCGATCGTCTTCCGTGATCGTCTTCCTCTCTCTCTCCATCTCTCTGTTTCTCACCGATCGTCTTCCTCTCTCTCTCTCTCTCTCTCTCTCTCTCTCTCACCCTCTCTATGTTCTCACCAATCGTCTTCCTTTCTCTCTTTCCCTCTCTTTGTTTCTCTCACCAATCATCTCTCTCTCTCTCTCACATCACCGGTCGTCTCCCTCTCACTCTCTCTCTCTCTTTCTATATCTCTCTCCTTAACCTAAATCTTTCTCTACCTCACATATCACACAGTCCTAAAAGCCCTAACCTCTTCTCCTCCAAAATCGCAGATCACAGATCATAAAGTCATAGCATTAACAGATCTAGCCCTCACAAAAGATAGAGAAGATGAAAATGGTCACAAAGAAAATGAAGACAAAGAAGATGATTGTTGAAATCTGTTGGAATATGAACAACAAATGGCAAATCAGGTATTTATTATTTTAAGTTTTCTTCATATTCTAAGATTCTGATATTTGAAGTTATGAAATTACTTGTTGAGATTTATTAAATTTGTTTGTCAAATTTGTTTTGCTGGCAAGGAGGAGGGAAACGGTTTATATTGGCTAAGTTGGCACAATTGGCAGCTGTCAAAGCTAGTGTCAAATTTGACACAAGTTTTGACATTTGTCAAATTTGACAGCTATCATATTTAACCCTTTAGAGTACTGATTTTCTACTCTAGCTTTATATTATACCTTTGATAGCTCCAATGATAAACCATTAAAGATGCTCTAACAGGAGCACAAATGTCAATTCTATAAATAGGTACAATGAATCTAATATGCTTGATTCACTTTAATAATACTGTAAGTGTTACATAAATGAGTAAAAAAAAAAAAAATCATAAATAAGTATAAAAAAAATTATAAAATTTGGTTGTTTGTATGGCATTAATGGTTTGGTCTTTTGACTCTTCTTTCTCTAATAACTAGATGTATTTGTTATATGAATAAAAATTGAGAGTTCTAATTTTAGAATTTTAAAGAGAGTTCTAGTGGTGGCAATGAGTGGAGCCCACATGTGATGTGATGTGTGTTTATGTTTTTATTTTTTTCTATTGCCACATCATTAGTGCTATCTTTAGAGTTCCAAAATTAGAACTCTCTATCATTATTGTTGTTATATTACTCACTGCAACAATTTTTGTTAAAAGTAATCAATTTGTTTGGTTTATTTCTAGAAATTTTTTTTAAAAAGTATTTTTATTTTTATATTTTTTACTTTCAATAAATTTTTTTAATATTGATATTCTAATATTTTATTTGTACTTAGTAATTGAACTAGTACTAATAATTTTTTATTCCCAAGGTTGTACGGAATTTCCATTCCAACAAAGTTTTGTACTTTTTATTTTTCTCCAAATAATTTATTCTAAAAGTTCTTGTATTCTTTTATATTGGCTTCGTTTGAAAATTTAACTATTTTAGGCTTTGTTTAGGAAGTAAAAGCTGGGATTTTTTTTGGTTATTTTAACCACAAAAGTAAAATATATTTTTTAGTTTAATAAGATAAAATATAATATCCAACTCATAATCATTACATTCTTTCTCTCACAAAAAAAATTGAAAAAAACCAAAAAAATCTAAAACCCTTCCCAAATCAGGCTTTTTAATCCCAGGCTAAAATAGTAAAAAAAGTTAAAAAGTCAAAAAGCCAACCCACTTTTTTAATCTTACTAAAAAAGTTGTGTTTAGAATGATTTTTGATTTTTTTTAATTGATTTGATATTTGTGAGAAAAAAGTAAGATAATTATGATTTGAATGTAATATTTTATCTTATTAATCAATTCAGTTTATTTTATCTTTATTAACTATTTTAATAAAAAATGTCATATCGCAAATATGCTGTTTTTGGAATCTCCCAAATAAGCCAGTTTTCTTTTTGCCTTTAGTGTTTTTTCAAAATTATGTAAGAAAAAAATTTGTCTTTCCGATTCGTCTTATGTAGACAAATCAAAAACGTAAAAATGGAAATGAAAAAGTCAAAATAAGCCCAAAAACAATTTACTATAATTTACTTATTTTAGTCTAATTTGAAATTTTTAAAAAAAAATCAATTCTGCCTCGTCGAGTAGAATGTAGAATCTAAACACCTAAAGCTTACTGAAATATTTTTAAAAGTTTTTACTAAAGAAAAAAAATTTACCAAGCCAGCAAAAAAACAAATCCTATGTCATTTCCTAAATTCTCAAATTATTGTGAACAATTTGGAATGACAGCTCATATGTTTTCAACTTCTTCTAAATATTGGGCTTTCTCAAAAAAATTATCTCTTTTTTTTTCGTCATCTACATTGATCATGTATGAGAGTAGCATGTAATTAAAATAGTCTATTCACTTTTCTAAAAAAGTATAAAAAGATTGAGAGATTGATTTTCAATTTAAAATTGTCTATTTCATTTTAAAATGATGATTTTGCCAACACCAGAGACAAATTAAATATCTTGATCATAGGCTTAATTTGTCCAATTTTTTACCATCAAAATTTGGAGAAATTAGAATTCAATGGACTTTTCAAAAAGTAATTGCAAATTCATGAAAAAATTAATGATTTCAATTATTAATTTTTGTAAAGTTTGTCACTATTTGTAATTATTTTTCAAATTATCACCGATTTGATATTTCCCCTAAAAATTCACCATGTAGCAACAATCTCATTCAAGCCTAGCATCTTTGTTCATTTGGCTTTTCTTTGGCTTTTGCACGACCTGTTTCGATCCTTCTAGCATTTTTCTTTTGCTGGTCGAAAGGCAAAGAATTAGTACTCAAAGATCGCACCATCATCGCAAAAGATAATATAAAACGAATATAACACCCAATGTTGATGTTTTGTCATTCTTGTTTGGTGAATATGTTCTTTTATTAATGGTCTTTGCCAAGATTGCGAAATAACTCTTTTCAATGGCGAAATCAAGATTTTTGATTTATGGGGCACTATTAATCTTTTCTTTTCTTTTTTTAAACAAAATTTTATTGATAAATAGACCATTACAGCAGAACATCAATAGGAGGGCAAGTGCTATAAGCTTCAAAGAATACCATATCCATCCCAACAAAGTTGGCACCAACATGGATATCCTAACATATGCTAGCACTGCAAGTTTGGTGAGGAACCAAACAAGAAAGAACCAGAAAAACAACGATATCAATTACAAAACTTAATAAATCTAATTTTCATTTAGCGATAGAATGACTAAAGATCAACGTAATGTCAAAATTTTGCGCCTAATTATGTTTTAATTAACCGATGCTTTTTTTATTTGCTATTTTAGTTACTAAATATGATGAAATCACAATTAGAATGTAATAACATTCATACAAAAAGAAAAAGGAAAAAAAAAAAAAGATAGATGTGGAGAAAAAAAGAGAGAAATAAGAGGGATATAAATAATTATAAGAGAATATTTTGATAAAATTAAACATTTATAATGATAATTATAAGAAATTTAGTAAAAAGAAAAGAGAAAATAAAAACGACATATAAAAATTTTGAAATATATATAAAAATTAAAAAGGAATTAAATAAAAAAATCTTTTTTTAATTAAAGGTAAAAGTATAATTTTCAAAAAAAATGAGACACGTGCCCCTAGACCCTATGTAGCTCTGTCACAGACTCTTTTACCAATATATTTATTATTGTTAGATGTGAATTTGTAAATTCAAATTAGATGACACGGGACTACATTTTTTTATAATGTTTTACCCCGCTTATTCATATTAGGTGAACCCCCACACCATTTGATAATGTAGGTGTTGGCTACATATTTATATAAAATCAATTGCAATTCAACGCGTGGCAGAATAAGGTAATACAGGAAGACTATTCAAGTCTTCGATCATGATCGTACACGTGACAGTTAGTATTGGTTATTACGAGATCTGAGTAGTATTGGATCAGCAAAGAGATGCAAGTGATGTGGCTTCAACGGTT